>JASAMZ010006402.1:0-14170 GCA_030248115.1 Linhomoeus sp. GSCO2_2 | reverse complement strand
CATGTCCCGTGAGTCAATCATATGTGTTACCGGATGGGGTGGGGTGGGGTATTGGGGGAGGGGGGGGGGGGGGGGAAGGGTAAGCCCCCCCCCCCCTAGCCTGAGGTGTGACCTCCCCCCCCCCCCCCCCCTTGAGAGGCTCACCAAGTAATTTGAATTTTTGCCTGAGTCAAAATATTTCGGACGTTTTTGACCCACATCACGCGATTTTTGATACTTTTACCTTATTTTTGCAGAATTTGTGCACTTTTTCGGCAAAATTTCTAGGTCGTTTGACACACCCTGGCCGGTTGGCGCTTACGCATGGTGTCAAGGCTTCCGTTTTGCAGCAATTGCAGGCACATAATTGTTGAGAAACTGGTGCAAAGCATCAGACCACAAATGTGAGCCAAGTCTTCCGGTTGTCTTGGAGCCGACGATTGCTTCATTTGACATTACTGGAATCACGCAAATGCGTTCAAAAGGTTGACGGGTGGTTTGGACACTCTTCGACTGTTAGTGATTTTTTCGCCCGGCCTCAGCCGGGCGAACCCCTACGAGAGCTTATCGTGCGTGCGTCCGTCCGTCCGTGCGTTCGTCACGCTCTTATATCTCGGCGTTGGAGCGTCGTAGGAAGAAGATCTTGGGCTTTATGGATAGGTCTCAACTCACTGGTAATGTCGCTAAGAGACTTCGAAATTCAAAAGTTTGAATTACGCGCGCTACAGTAACCCGAAGGTCAAAACTTAAAACGGCTATAACTCGCTCGTCTTACGTCGTAGAGCGGCGTGCGCCTCCTGCGCCTCCTGCCATTTCAGAAGAATGGCAAGCAAAAGCTGCTGTGGCAAATTAAAAGCGCTAGTGGCCATTTAAAAGCGCTTCGTGACTTTATTAAAAGCGCTGAGCAATTCTTTAAAAGCGCCCAAAATCCCCACCCGAAGTAACACGCTCGTCATGCGTCGTAGAGCGCCGTGCGATAGCTCAACTAAAAGGTCTCGACGTGCTCTTTCGTTTGGCATAAAGATTTTCTTAATTACGCAAACACGCACCACGAAAAGCGACATTCTCGCGTTTTTAACGCAGAAATTGCTCTAACTCGCTCAGCGTGCGTCGTAGGGAGATGATCTTGAGTTGGTTGGATAGCTCTCGACTCACTGATCATTTGTTCTTCAATTGGTCGAAACTCAAAAGTTTGAATTTCGGGAGCTACAGTAACCCAAAGGTTTAAAACGGGAAACATATCTAACTCGCTCGTCTTCCGTCATAGAGAGACGATCTTGAGTTCGTTGAATAGGTTTCGGCACACTGATAATTCCGTTAAGAGAAGTTGAAATTCAAAAGTTTGAATTGCGCGCGCTACAGTAACCTGAAGGTCCAAAACGCAAAACGGCTCTAACACGCTCGTCTTACGTCGTAGAGCGCCGTGCGATAGGTCAACTAAAATGTCTCGACGTGCTCTTTCACTTGGCGTGAAAAATTTGTTAATTGCGCAAACACGCACCACAAAAAGCGACATTCTCGCGTTTTTAACGTACAAATCGCTCTAACTCGCTCAGCGTGCGTCGTAGAGAGACGATCTTGAGTTGCTGGATAGCTCTTGACTCACTGATCATTCGTTCTTCTATTGGTCGAAACTCAAAAGTTTGAATATCGCGAGCTACAGTAATCCAAAAGTTCAAAACGCAAAACTTCTCTAACTCGCTCGTCTTCCGTCGTAGAGAGACGATTTTGAGTTTGTTGAATAGGTTTCGTCACACTAATCATTCCGTTATGAGAAGTCGAGATTCAAAAGTTTGAAATTATCGAGCTACAGTAACTCAAAGGTTCAAACAGCAAATCGGCCCTAACTCGCTCGTCTTACGTTGTAGAGCGGCATTCGTTCGACCGTTTGAAAGCTTACGTTGAGGCAGTTGTTAAACGGTCATTCCTAAAGAAATATATTTGTTTTTTCGCCCGGCCTCAGCCGGGCGAACCCCTACGAGAGCTTATCGTCCGTGCGTGCGTGCGTCCGTTCGTCCGTCCGTCCGTCACGCTCTCAGATCTCGGCGTTGGAAAGTCGTAGGAAGGCGGTCTTGGCCTTTATGGATAGCTCTCGACTTACTGGTAATGTCGCTAAGAGACTTCGAAATTCAAAAGTTTGAATTGCGCGCGCTACAGTACCCCGAAGGTTCAAACTGAAAACGGCTATTACTCGCTCGTCTTACGTCGTAGAGCGGCGTGCGATAGGTCAAGTGAAAGGTCTCGACGTGCTCTTTCGTTTGGCAATAGAAATTTTCTTAATTACGCCAACACGCAACACGAAAAGCGACATTTTCGCGTTTTTGACGCAGAAATCGCTCTAACTCGCTCAGCGTGCGTCGTACGGAGACGAGCTTGAGTTGCTGGATAGCTCTTGACTCACTGATCATTTGTTCTTCTATTGGTCGAAACTCAAAAGTTTGAATTTCGGGAGCTACAGTAACCCAAAAGTTTAAAACGCAAAACTTATCTAACTCGCGCGTCTTCCGTCATAGAGAGACGATCTTGAGTTCCTTGAATAGGTTTCGGTACACTGATAATTCCGTTAAGAGAAGTCGAAATTCAAAAGTTTGAATTGCGCGCGCTACAGTAACCCGAAGGTCCAAAACGCAAAATGGCTCTAACACGCTCGTCTTACGTCGTAGAGCGGCGTGCGATAGGTCAACTAAAACGTCTCGACGTGCTCTTTCACTTGGCGTAAAAATTTTGTTAATTACGCAAACACGCACCACGAAAAGCGACATTCTCGCGTTTTTAGCATAGAAATCGCTCTAACTCGCTCAGCGTGCGTCGTAGAGAGACGATCTTGAGTTGCTGGATAGCTCTTGACTCACTGATCATTTGTTCTTCTATTGGTCGCAACTCAAAAGTTTGAATATCGCGAGCTACAGCAACCCAAAGGTTCAAACAGCAAATGGACCCCAACTCGCTCGTCTTACGTTGTAGAGCGGCATTCGTTAGACCGTTTGAAAGCGTACGTGGAGGCAGTTGTTGAACGGTCATTCCTAAAGAAATACTTTTGTTTTTTTAACCCTTGTCTTACGAACAACTTTGTCTGCTAGAAAAATTAATCCCGATCGATCCCAATGTTGCCTTGCAACAACCGCTCAGAAATGCGTGTGTCTTGCTCAAAAAATTAATCCCGGGCGATCCCAATGTTGCCCTGCAAGAACCTCTCAGAAAGGAGCGTGTCAGAAGTAGCACGTGAATAGTGGACTCCGGGCAGGCGCGCGTCATATCGGAAAGGCTTCGAAATACTTTACAAAAGTATCCACTCTTCTACTCTTCCACTTTAAAACACTCACAAACCACTCTGTATTAATAAAACAACTCAACTTTTTTAAATCAGCTTGTTTAAACCCTTGTCTTACGAACAACTTTGTCTGCTAAAAAAATTTATCCCGGGCGATCCCAATGTTGCCCTGCAACAACCGCTCAGAAATGCGTGTGTCTTGCTCAAAAAAATAATCCCGGGCGATCCCAATGTTGCCCTGCAAGAACCCCTCAGAAAGGAGCGTGTCAGAAGTAGCGCATGAATAGTGGACTCCGGGCGGGCGCGCGTCATATCGGAAAGGCTTCGAAACACTTTACAAAAGCATCCACTCTTTTACTCTTCCGCTTTAAAACTCACAAACCACTCTGTATTAATAAAACAACTCAACTTTTTTAAAACAGCTTGTTTTGACCATTGAGTTTTCGCAAGCAACAATACACGACTAAACGATTCAAAGAAATATGCAAGGCATTACACGAGTAGGGCAGTGCTACCAGATATGAGAACATCACGGACGCACACGCACGGATGGTTGGACTATCGCAGGGTGTCGCACGGCACGACTGAAAATGGGCGGGAAAGAGAACATGCCAGAGGACAAATGTCAGCCTCTTGACTTCAGTATTAATCGCTGTGGACACATCTCCCATGAAACATAGAGAAGTATGTATAATCAACCATACTGGAATCACATTAAAGAGTTGTCACTAGAGTGTTCAAATGATTCAAAACAGACAAGGTCAAACGCGTGTCTCAAATGACGAAGCGAGTCTGGAGCTTTAGTGAAGCCTTGCAAGTCGAACGTGGCGAAGCGAACAAGACCACCAGCTGGCCAAGAGTCTCTTCCTGTAGACGATTGTGGTGGCATTGTGGACTGGACGGGTTACGCACTTGTGTTGGAAATGCTTAAGAGTATGGTAGGGGTATGTGTGAAGCCGCTATGGTCTCTTACCCCCCCCCCCCCCCACTGCCCAGCACAACCTGAAGCCCTGAATACGACGAACACTGAAAAGTACAACTCGACTCATAATGCGCAAATTCACGATAGGTGTGGAGTACCGGGTGTCCTATAAATCCAGACCCCTCCTCCACAGAAAGGTGTGAAAACTCGCGCGGTAAAACTTACCCTGCTTAAACTCTAATGTCTTGAGACATCGACACCAAATTTGAGTATTGTTTATCACCTTGCGCGGAAATGCGGGCTTAAAATCTAGAATTTAATCAATTTCTCAAGGCTCGCTGTCTTCAGGCAGCTACAACGTTGGCTTGATTGCTATTGACATGGTGCGACTTGAACCATACAAGGAAGATAAATCGAGCTTTCGATTGGTCTTTATATAAACATCGTAGCTTGCAATGCGGCCGCGAACGATCGAATCGCGAATCGCAAAGTTCGTCTACCGGCCACCAAAATCAGGCTGCTCCTGCTGCTGCAGGCCATCCTCGACGACGGAAAGCGGTCTAGACTTAATTAATTTTAGGTTTTGGGCTCGCATTTCCGCGTAAGGTGGCACACAAAGCTGAAGTTTTGCGTCAGATGTCCCAAGACAAGAAAAGTTTCACCGTGTAGAGCTTTCTACAGCTTGCTGTGTGTGTGTGTGTGGGGGGGGGGGGGGTCTGGATTAATGGTAGCGATTGTGAGCGATTGCAGAAAATTGGAGCGGATGGCGTTCACGTGTGAAGGGCCGATTTTCAAACGGTTTGTTTGCGTGGGTAGGCCATGCGATAGGGCATATCTTTGGTATGTTGTAGCCCTAGATGAGGCCTTCCGGGGAAAAGAATTCGATCGCTTCGGTACCAATTTGGGCACTAAATTCGAAATGTTCGCGACTTTTCACCTTATTCCAAAGTTGGTGGGCTGCTGTCCGAGCTTGGTAGCAGCTAGAACGACGAGACCGCTTTGTTGCTCCTACCCAGTTGTCCTTTATCGAGCGAGCCATGAGCAGAGAGAATCGGCTGAAACACAAAAGAGTTATCTTCTCGCAACTTTATTGACTCCAGAGTCGACAATTGCGATTTTCGCGTTTCGGCGTCCATAGCGTTGCGTTGCCGAATGCGTCGCCGAATCATCCCACAAGTGGTTTCAAACGATTCTACGCTTAAATCTGGGCTATAAAAGTTTTTTGAACAATTTTTAGACATACAGTATCCCTGCAGCGTCAGTTCGAGTTTAGGGGGAGTTCGACAATATTATCCTCGCCTCCGGGGTTTTTGAGGGCGCTGATTACGAATTAGAGAGCGTTGCATGTATTGTCGATAGTAAATCAGGGAGTGTTGTACCGTCGATTTAATTGTTTTGCGGAATGAGGATCACCATTCGCATTACTTTTGCGATTTGATCTGCCAGGAGGCCACAATAGAAGAGGTGTCACCGGGGGGGGGGGGGCTAGAAGATCAAATTTGTGGAGTAAACTGCGTCACCCGGACGACTTGCATAGTTATAACCTAATGAAGTTTGTTTGACATTCAAAAAGCTACTACTATGCTCATTGAATAATCCCGAGAAAGTTACTTTATTTTGCTTTGTTACGACAAAGATAAAACTTCAGCAACACCGATTGGGATCACCCGTCTATGGACGTTGAGGCAACTCCTCGCACCCCACTCAGACCTTGGAGTACCGAAGTCATTGGTGCTGAATGTCTGAAGCGTTCTTTTGAGACGGCCTTGACCCATCGGTTATCTCTTGGTAAAAGGCCAGCTTGTCCACAGGTTGGCCGGATGAGTCTTCGACAAATGACTAAAGATTTGTAGGTAGAAAGAGACTAAACCTATCAAGCGTCCACTTATGATACACTCGCTTTTTCTGAAGTACGCCATGTTCGTTTTGTACATAATTTCCACACATGTTGACAGAAGTGATTGGTCATTTGAACCCTTAGAATGCGTCCAAAGATGCATTGCAACAGAAAGCTCGTAATAGTTTCAGTTAGCCTGACGTTATGAAGCAAAGTTGCCGAATTACCAATGTCGATAAGACCTTTTCTAGTTTTCAGATCTCTTTGACAGATGACTGAGTTTTATTTGTTTATTATTCATTGGTCCTCTTAGTAGCAATTGATTAAGCAGAGTAGGCGTCGATCTATTTCAGCATTTCCATTCAGCACAGCAGAGTACGCTTATAGAACAAGCTGTGTGTGTAAAAAGTTCAACCTATACAATGTGTCTGCCAAACCTTGGTGAACAATATAGTGAACTCTACACACACCATTAGCCGTATCTAGAGAAGGTATCTTGAGAACGTGTGCCGCAAACCAAGTGCAGCTATTCACACGATACGGTTATCTGTACAGCTGATCTAAAGCTCAGTGATATCGCCGCGTTCGCTATATGTTATCGGCATGATACGACGCCGTTCATCTGAAGTTTCATATCTGCGTGAATTCGCCACATCGAACAAAAAAACTTGCCAAATGTTGGTGCAGTCGTTCTCTACCAGGAATTCCGTTTGATTTGTACGTATTTCTGCGTTGACATTCTTCCATGAACAACAGCCTTGGCAATTATGGAATTTTGGCATTTCTATCAAAATTTTGAAAATTATTATCAAATTTAACGTTAGCAAGAATTTTCTCTTGTTTTACCAATTATCCGTTGTCTATGTGCTTGCCATTTCTGAAGAATTTCGTCGCTAGTTCATCAGGTGAAAAAGTCGATTTTCGACATTTTCGTATTTTAATTGTAAATATCCCTAGTTTGCAATTTTTCAAAACTGTAAAGCCATGTCACAAATTCTTATCAGCGTACGAACTATCCATTTCTGCATTCACATTCGTCAATAAATGACGTTCCATTTGTGTCAATTTATGGAATTTTGATAAATAATCGTGTATTTCTGTTAAATTCCACATTTGCAAAAAATTTCCTTTGTGTTACAAATGATCCGCGGTCTGTGCTCTTTCCATTTCTGAAGAAATTTCGTCGCTAGCTAATCGGGTGAAAAAGTCGATTTTCGACATTTTCGTATTTTAATTGTAAATATCTCTTAATTGTAATTTTTTAAAACTGTAAAACCATGTCACAAATTCTTATTGGCGTACGACCTATCCATTTCTGCATTTATATTCGTCAATAAATGACGTTCCATTTGCGTCAATTTGTGGAATTTCGATAAATAATCGTGTATTTCTATTAAATTCCACATTTGCAAAAAAATTCCTTTGTGCTACAAATTATCCGCGTTCTATGCTCTTTCCATTTCTGAAGAAATTTCGCCGCTAGCTCATCAGGCAAAAAAGTCGATTTTCGTCATTTTGGAATTTTAATTGCGAATATCTCGAAAATGCGAAATTAGCAACAGGAACGGACACTGGATCCGTACTCAGTGACCTTGACTCTACTTGACCACATATGTCACATATCTTACTTCGATGCGCGGACAGACAGACAGACACACACACACACACACATTGTCGTCCGTATATATACACCTCGCCGCGCTGAGGCGCGGCGAAAAAAGGAACACTATGACTTGAAGGGCAACGGAGCTTGTTTGTTCAGCTTTCATCTCGTAGATTCCAATCGTTGTCTGAGAGCCATTGATTGTTCGCTCAATTGCGCCACTATACTCCCTGTAATGAACTAACAAGCTTTGTGCAAAAACTCTGACACCACGTTGGCATCAGTGTAAACTTGAGAGCGTGTGCGCGATAATGTGCACTGGATAGTGAAGTGCCGCTAGACATTTAGTCGACAATCTGGTGGGGTATTGCCGCAATTGGTCTTGGATTTGTTCGTGGTACCTGATCCACATATGGATCAGAAAATTCGCCACAGGCACACTTTGCGCATATAATTGTGGTGACTGATCCATAAATGGATCAGAGAAATTCGCCGCAGGCACACAGTGCAATATAAGCGTCTAAATGAGACGACGCGCTATTGAAAAGGGTATAAATGGGACGACGCCCTATTGTAAAGGGCATAAATGGGACGCCCTATTCTTTTGGGCATAGGGCCTGAAATTGTCGAAATTTGGGAATTTGAACAATACCCTTGAAAATATCCCTAACTTCGTTAGTTATAAAATTTGAAACTATTTGCTAAATACTTGGCAGACTATGCTCAATACATCCGTGCAAAGAAAATTTAAAATTTAAGCCGTTTGAAATTGTCGAAATTTGGGGATTTTGACAAAATCTTTGAAAATATCTTTAATTTTGTTCATTATAAAATCAGTGACTATTTGCTAGATACTTGGCAGACTCTGCTCGATCCATCCGTGCAAAAAAGTTTTCAAATTTAAGCTGTTTAAAATTTGTGAAATTTGGCAATTTTAACAAAATCCTTAAAAATATCCCTAATTTCGTTAATTATAATTGCTGAAACTATTTGCTAAATACTTGGCAGACAATGCCGGACACAACCATGTGAAGAAATTTTGAAAGTGAAACCTTTTGAAATTGTGTATATTTGGCAATTCTGACAAAAACCATGAAAATATCCCTAAATTCGTTAATTATAAAATCTGAAACTATTTGCTAAATACTTGGTAGACTATGCCCGACACAACCATGTAAAGAAAATTGATAATTTAAGCCGTTTGAAATTGTCGAAATTTGGGAATTTGACAAAATTCTTGAAAATATCCTTAATTTCATTAATTATATTCGCTGAATCTATTTGATAAATACTTGGCAGACTATGCTCGATGCATCGGTGCAAAGAAGTTTTGAAATATAAGCTGTTTGAATTTGTCGAAATTTGGGAATTTTGACAAAAACTTTAAAAATACCCCTAATTTCGTGAATTCCAAAATCCGAAACTATGTCACAAATTCATCGCGTCTTATACCCTTTCCATTTCAGCAAAAACTTTGCCGATATGACCTGTAACTAAAAGTGTCATTTTTGACATTTTCATATTTTAATTGCAAATATCTCGAAATAGCGAAATTGGCAACAGAAACGGACAATGGCACGTTACTCAGCGCATTCGACTCCATCGGGTGGCACTAACCGTCATGTTAAGTTGTTTGACACACACACACACACACAGACACACAGAAACACGAACAGACAATAGCGTCCGTATATATACTCGCCGCCCTGGGGGGCGGCGAAAAAAGCAAACGTACAGAGGGCGCAATTCGGCAGAACACTATGTTTACTAAATCACAAGAATATTACTCAACAAAATGGGCATAGAGCGCAGTGAGTATTTGGCATAGTTTAGGAAATTGGGATAATATCAAGGGTCAGCAAATTTTACCATTTTGAGTTACTCGGACTTGGCAATGTTTTTCGCTGCTTCACACGCCTACAAAAGAGTAAAGGATATTTACATACATACGGACGCTCTTGCCCGTTCGTTACTCCGTGTGTGTGTGCGTGCGTGCGTGCGTGCCTGCGTGCGTGCGTACATGCGTGGGTCGAATGCCCTGAGTAATGTGTCGAAGTCTGTTTCTGCTCCAAATCTCGGAATGACGAGATATTTACAATTAAAATATAAGCTCCGGTATTAAACGGTTGACTTTGTGTTCTGACGAACATTGTAAAGAGTCGAGTTCTTTCCGCAGAGAGTACGAGAAATACGAGGAGCTACATAAAGAACCTGCGTGAACAGAGCGATCATTCTGTGCCAAACACTTTTGTAGGAAACTCACGTCTCTGTTGGTGGTATTGGAGGTATTGAGTGGGTAAGCTAAGCAGTGCCTTTAGAAACCGATTGGAGTGCATGTGAGACCAAACAAACAAGTCGGTGTTTTCGATGTCTCCAGTCGTGTGCCCTTTACCAAGAATCCGCTTGCCTGGCACATTCTACGTGGTCTATATCACAAATTTAGTTCCTATATCAAAACATGATTCCTTGTCAAGCTGAAAAGTGGAGATTGTATACTCTTCTCAGCTTACTCTCGGATCGGTGCTGGTATCTCCTAACAATTGTAGATTCAGTGTTATGTCATCAGTCGTACACTCTGCGAGTAGAGGGCAGACGGAAGACTGACATTTGTCCTCTTGTCTTTAACTTGTCGAACAGCGCGAATGAAAGCGCAAGTGAAGTTTCTCTTGAATAATCTCAATGTGAATTATAAATTTAGTATCTCCACCCTACTGTAAGTTTGCGCCATTGGCAAACAAAAGTGTCAATTTTGACGCTTTTGTCGACCTTTGGTGTCCTTTCTACGAGGTGCTGTGCATTCATCGAAATACTTGTATCCTTTACCTATACTCCGTTAATTCCTATCAACGCTGCATGCAAGTGCCATTCAAAGCCGCACGAAAGAAATTCACAGAAGAATCTCCAGCTTGACAAGGAATCATGCTTTGATACGGATTCAAATCACGCAAAATGTGACAGGTAATAGGACGCATACGCATGAGGGCACGCTATTGAATGCATCTAAACCGCCGGCTTGTTTGCTCAGTCTCATACTCCGACGGCTTTCAAACCGACTGTTTACCCACTCCATGGAGCCACTGCCATTGTACTCTAAGCGCAAACGAAGGTACGTAAACTCATCTCCCAGCCTCGTGCATCGCGCATTGTCTTCACTCAGCGAGCAAGGAGAAGCGAGTCGTAACGTTGGGTTGCTGACAAGCAGTGCGCACCCCAATGCTCCTAACAGAGGCATGGGAGGGACAGCAAACAAGTTGAAAGCAGCGACTGCTATGCTCAAGTGGTGGTTGGTTACCAAGTGCGTCGGTCATTCCTTACCAGTGCACCTTTTAGCATTATTTCGCCCGCCTTCAGGCGCGCAACATTCGGCGAGAGCTCCGCGTCCGTCCGTCCGTCTGTAGGCTTGTGCGGAACCAAATCACGAGTCATGGAGACGAAACGTGTTGAAATGCTTTTTCTTGTTCTCAAAGACACCAAAACTGCAACAAATTCTGTCACTCGCTAATGTCAAACCCTTTATTGTCTAGCATGGTCTGAAGCAATCATCAGTGACTCGACTGCTTTCGAAAGAGCCCAAGATCATAGCAAATCAACTTACCAACGCTGAGATTTGAGAGCGTTGCGTGCGTTGTATGTACATACGAACGTGTAGATTTGAGGACGGGCGCACGCAGCACGCGCGCCGAGCTCTCGTATGGTCGAGAGCCTTCAAACGACGTGTCGCGGTGCAACGCAAGACGTTAGGTTGGAGCCATTTTGCGTAGCTACTGTGACTGCGTGTTGCATTTATTCACGAAACCCAAATTTCTTTCTGCGTGACTTACATACGGTCGTGTGGAATGATGTTGAATGTTGTTGGAGTGAATAAAGTTGAGTTCTGTCAAAACTATGTAACTGTAACTATGTACGTACGACTTTACAGCGCAGAGATGAAAGAGCGTCACTCACGGACATGGTAGTGTCGCGCGGCTGAGGCCGGGCGAAAGCTTTACAATATCTGCAAGTCCCTTAATCTCTTTTCAGACCGCGTCCCCACCGTCTGCCACAGCAACTTCTGGACAACTATTGTTCCTGACCTCAGAGTGACCAACTCTTTGTCTATCCCCATAGAAGAAGAGCGATGTCTAATCTGAATTTGACCTCGAGAAATTCGACAGTTATACGTACTAGAGCCAGAATTCTCTCTGCCGAGGGCTACTACTTGGGATGTGCCGTGCAATTGGAGAGGCTAAGAGCAAAACGGCTAACTAAAGCGGCCCGACGGCCACGCAGTAACGACTGGAGTTGAGCATGTCGCCTAAAATAGAAGTGCATTTCAAAATGCAAAGTCGGTCACAGTCGCACTGGCCGTCGAGGAGGCGCTCACACCCAGCACCACGAGCACTTGTGAATTGTGACCACCGGTTCAAATTTGATTTGTCCGTTCTCGAGTGTGTTGCAAGCTATACCAACATACGTCGAGCGCTTCATTTCTGTTCTTTAAAACGGTAAATGTCGCATCGGCATTCAACAAAGCCGAAGTTGCGGCTGCTACTAGCCGGCGAATCTCGACTAATTGACTGATTTTGCGTTTTCAGCTTGCATTCTCGCGCCAATCAGTCTTAGGATGCTGATTTTGGTGTCAGTTGTGTTCTCACCCTTGGCTAACATGTCTCCAAGTTTGATCCTTCTAGACAGCTTGCTGGGGGGACTCGGTACATTGGAAACACCCGGTACATTGTAACACCTCTCAAATTTAGCACGCCTGTTGGCATTGTACTCGAATGCAATGTCACCGATCAGCCTTCGTAGTAGAACAGAAGCAGTCTAACTCCCGCAAGACGGCGCTCTGAAGCGGCTACAACACAATCGTCTGTACCGGGTCAAAGTCCAGTCCCCTCTCCGCCAACGCTGTCGAGAAGTTACACTCTTGATATGTGCACACATACGTATTAATCTACCGTAAATACTCTAATAAGCCCCTGGGGCTTATTATTTAACATCTAGGGTTGAAAGGTCCAGGGTTCCACCTACACACATAGGGGGAGTATGTACTTTTGGAGGAGGGGGGCTCATTGGAGGGTTGGGTCTGAATGAGTGCCCCCAAATTCTGAATGAGTGCCCCCAACTTCTGAATGAGTGCCCCCAAATATCTGAATGAGTGCCCCCAGGACCCAGAGGGGCGCTACTTCCACGGCCGTGAGAGTAACCGTCTGGGCACAGCAGGCCTAAGCAGGAGGTGAAGTAGATGGAGGAGTGTTCATTTCACTTACCGTTTGCGCTAAAACTCGGTCGACGTCGCGCCTGGCGGGTCGCAAACTGAGGCTTAGCGCGACCACCAACTTCAGGGCGCGCTCCGCGCGTCCTGAAGTCGGTCACCGGTCGCGTTAGGCCCAAGCTTCGACCCGCCAGACTGCGACGCCGACTGACTCTTGTGCAGTGTGGGCGCAGGGCGAGCCTAAGCATAGCCTGAATTCAAGGAAAATCTTGCTTGGAGGCATAGAGAACAAACACGGTATGACGACTTCCCACAGACGAGATTCTTGGCCCCGCGGCTCCATCCACACAGTGATTAGATTAACGCCGCACTTAGAACATTGGGGGCACTCATTCAGAATTTGGGGGCACTCATTCAGACGGGGGCACTCATTCAGACTTTGGGGGCACTCATTCAGATATAGCCTCATTGGAGACTTCCGACGTCAAAGTTGTCTTGGTACATCTGACACCCTATTTCAGCCTCCTCTAGACTTATTCGTGCAGAAATGTCAGCGGAAAATGCAGAACTGTTCAATTTCTTAAGACCCGCCGGCTTGTAGCTGCTGACAACTTAATCAGAAGTTTGGCTACAGCTCAGTGTATGCATTACGGACGTGTCGGGATACCTAGCGCCACATCCTAGGCGAGAGCTTTCATATTTGCGGGGGAGCTAAGGCTTTGGATTGGCTGGACAAATCGCTTCCATTAAGTCCGATGGTTGGTTTTCCATTGCGCCAGTCTACGCTCAGCTACAGCGGAAGGCGATTTTGCTTCCAAAATTCCGACACTCATGGAGTGGTTGAATCAGCTGCTCAAATACGTCCCACTCCACTACGGGCCTCTGTGCAGGTCGGCTTTTCTCTTTTCACGACCACTGACATCACATTTTACTTTCTCAGCGGCATCGCTGAGCAACATAATAGGTCAAAGCGAAGGACAATACGGCTGAGCCACGGTGAAACTCAAATAATTTCAGTCACATTAGTGGTGCTGGTCGAGTTTCCGTTCCGGTTTCAGTTATTGGTATGACACAGTGACCATATGAGGTTCTAGTTCCTGAAACCGAGTTTCAGTTTTTGGGAGTTCAGAATGTCAAAATAAAACGATTGGAATCAGTTTTGTTGTGGCTATTTTGGGGGCATTCAAAGACAGTTTAAAGATTTGGTAGGCACTTTAATTATTTGTGCTTAAAATTGAATAAATATTTATGAATGCAGTACACTTAAGTGGTGAAATTTGTTCAACCTTTTCGAAAATATGCTGAGATTTTGCGAAATAATATTTATCAAGTAACTGAAAGTCTTAAAATATACTGAGAGCTTC
>JASAMZ010006400.1:0-11911 GCA_030248115.1 Linhomoeus sp. GSCO2_2 | reverse complement strand
ACAAGCCATGGTAAGCGCAATTCGACTCTAACCGATGGAAGGTATGTAGTAGGTATATAGTATCCCATTTACATCACCAACACTGGCAAAGGGGTGCTGCAACGAGGATGGGAGCTTCTTTGCAATGCAAGCTGCCGTGCCGTGTCGTATCAGTTCGTAGCATTCTGTTTGTTTGTCGGTTTGCAGTCACATATCTACAGGGTTATTTTTTCGCCGCGCCTCAGCGCGGCGAGGTGTATATGTGACCGGGAAAACCCGTCTTCAGTGAAAACTCGGATATCCGGGTTTTCACTGAGTTGGTTAGTGAAAACCCGGATATCCGGGTTTTCACTGTCGAGTTAGTGAAAACCCGGATATCCGGGTTTTCACTGATCGGTTAGGGAAAACCCGGATATTTCTCCGATATGCTCAAAATCGCGCAATACACTGCTCTAACTATATTTCTATTGCCTGTAGGCCGTTTGGTTACTTCCAAATCAGGCTATGCTTAGGCTCGCCCTGCGCCCACAGTCCACAAGAGTCAGTCGGCGTCGCAGTCTGGCGGGTCGAAACTTGGGCTTAACGCGACCGGTGACCGACTTCAGGGCGCGCGGAGCGCGCCCTGAAGTTGGTGGTCGCGCTAAGCCTCAGTTGAGACCCGCCAGGCGCGACGTCGACCGAGTTTTAGTGCAAACTGTAAGTGGAATAAACACTCCTCCATATACTTCGCCTCCTGCTTAGGCCGGCTGTGCCCCCTCCCTGCAAACGCTTGCGACAGCTTTCAGTCATGTGCAGGCTCTAAGCGGGATGCACATTCTCCCCCATAAACGTTGCCCCCTGCTGAAAGTTTATCTGCCAATTGGCCGCAAATCATGCGAAAATCATACGCATTGTGAAAGGGCCGATTCGGCAAAGATGCAAGGTATTGCTAAGATCACACGTTTCGCACTCCACGACGCTTGTTTCGCACAACAAACAGCGCGATTTGCTATTCAAAAGCACTCGTTTCGTCAGCAGTGTTGAAAACTATAGAAGGGTCGATTTCTAGGCTGTTTCTTCGAAAAGATTGATGAAAACACAACTATCATGATTTTCACGATCCTCCCAAGAAATCTCGCATATCCGGGTTTTCACTAAACTTTCAGTGAAAACCCGGATAATTTGACATTATCCGGGTTTTCACTAACCCGTCAGTGAAAACCCGGATATCCGGGTTTTCACTAAGCCGACCAGTGAAAACCCGGATATCCGGGTTTTCACTGGATCCGGGTAGTCACGGTAACATATATATACGGTTGACAATGTCTGTGTGTGTGTGTGTGTCTGTGTGTCTGTGTGCCTGTGTGTCTGTGTTTCCGTGGCACCGAAGTAAAATGTGTGACATATGTGGTCAAGTAGACTCGAGGTCGCTGAGTACGGATCCGATATCCGTTTCTGTTGCTAATTTCGCATTTTCGAGATATTCGCAATTAAAATTTGAAAATGTCGAAAATCGACTTTTTCGTCTGATGCGTTAGCCGCGAAATTTCTTCAGAAATGGAAGGAGCATGGACCGCGGATAATTTGTAACACAAAAGAAATTTTTTGCAGATGTGGAATTTAATAGAAATACGCGATTATTTCTCAAAATTGCATAAATTGACTAAAATACAAAACCATTTAATGACAAATGTGAATGCAGAAATGAAAAGGTCGTATGCCGATAAGAATTTGTGACATAGTTTTGAAGTTTTTAAAAATTGCAATTTCGAGATATTTTTAATCAAAATATTTAAATGTTGAAAATCGACTTTTTCACCTGATGATATAGCGGCGAAATTTCTTCAGGAATGGAAAGAGTATAGGCTGCGGATAATTTGTAACGCAAGAGAAATTTTTTGCAAATGTGGAATTTAATAGAAATACGTGATTATTTTACGAAATTCCATAAATTAACATAATAGAACGTCGTTTTTTTGACGAATTTGAACGCAGAAATGGTAAGGCCGTATGCCAATAAGAATTTGTGACATAGTTTTACAGTTTTAATAAATTCAAATTTCGAGATATTTAGAATTAAAATTAAAAAATCTCAAAATCGAGATTTTTGTCTGATGGCCAGAACAGCTGTTTATTGATGAATGTGCACTCGGAAACAGAAATGCGTACGCTGAAAACACGAATTCGCTCGCACCAAACTTTTGGCAAGTTTTTTTGTTGGATGTGACGTTTCCACACAGGTAGGAAACATCAGATAAACGGCGTCGTATCATGCCGATAACATATAGCGAACGCGGCGATATCACTGAGCTTCAGATCAGCTGTACAGACAAGCGTATCGTGGGGATAGGTGCACTTGCTATTAAGGTACACGTTCTCAAGACACTTTCTCCAGATGCGGCTAACGATGTGTGCAAAGTTCACTATACTGTTCACCAAAATTTGACAGACACTAAGTATAGGTTGAACTTTTTACACACACAGCTTGTTTTATACTCCACAACAAGCTCCGGTATTAAAAAGTTGAGTTTGTATTCTGACTGACATTGCATAGAGTTGCGTCCTTTCTGTAGAGAGTGCGAGAGCTCATCGCCCGTATTGCTCCGCTTCACGAGCTCCCCCTTCGCAAGAGGGTATTGCTTAGCAATATTGATATCGCCCGGGATTTGGTTTTTAGAGCAAGAAAATCCCTCTTTTGAGTAACGCTTTTAAAAAACTGACAAAAACTTGTCAAAGTTTTGACAAACATATGGCAGAGCACAAAAGAACGCACTATGAGCAATCAAGCCGTGTCGTACTTCTGTCCATGGAGCAAAACGAAGTTTATTTTTCTTGGCGCGTGTAGTACGTAGCGAGCCTTGGAATGACGTGCCGAGTGTCGCTCTAATCCCAACATGAGCAATTCAGAAAGTTCCAGAGTAAAACTCAAAACTATTGTTTTTGTGGTGCTTGTTTTAGTTAATTACAAAATGTTTGCTGACACATGAAAGAGAACGCCGAGAGCTTAAAATTAATGTGTCGATTGCCGCTCTATGACGTAACACGAGCAAGTTAAGCAAGTTAAAGCCGTTTTGTGCTTTTACACCTTTGAGTTACTGTAACTCACGAAATTCAAATTTTCAAGTTTCGCAAATAATCCGTGAGTCGTTAGCTATCCACTGAGCTCGAGATCGTCTCTCTACGACGCAAATCAAGCGAGTTAGAGCGATTTTAGTGTTCAAATCTCGAGAATGGCGTTTCCCGTGGTGCGTATTTGCGTAGTGTTAAAAATTGTTGCTGCCGCATGAAAGAACACGTCGAGAGCTTTCACCTGACGTGTCGATCGCCGCTCTACGACGTAAACGAGCGAGTTAGAGCCGTTTTGCGTTTTCGGACATTTGGGTTACTGTAACTCGCGAAATTTAAACTTTGAGTTTCGACCAATGGGAGAACAAATGATCAATGAGTCCAGAGCTATCCTAGGTGCTCAAGATCACCTCTCTACGACGCAAGACAGACGAGTTAGAGCCGTTTTTCGTTTTAAACCTTCGGGTTACTGTAACTCGCGAAATTCAAATTTTTGAGTTTCGACCAATGGGAGAACAAATGATCAGCGAGTCGAGAGCTATCCACTGACCTCGAGATTGTCTCTCTACGACGCAAGTTTAGCGAGTTAGAACGATTTTAGCGTCAAAATGTCGATAATGGCGTTTTCGGCGGTGCGTGTTTGCGTAATTGAAACAACTTTTGCAGTCACATGAAAGAACGCGTCGTGAGCTTTCGTCTGACGTGTCGATTGCCGCTCTACGACGTAACACGAGCGAGCTAGAGCCGTTTTGCGCTTTGACCTTCAGGGTACTGTAACGCGCGCAATTCAAACTTTTGAATCTCGACTTCTCTTAGCGGAATGATCAGTGAGTCGAGACCTATTCGTAGAGCCCAAGATCGTTTCTCTACGTCTTTCCAACGCCGAGATCCGAGAGCGTTACGCACGTACGTACGTACGCACGTACGTACGTACGCACGCACGCACGCCGAGCTCTCCTAGGGTGTCGCCCGGCTGAGGCCGGGCGAAAAAAGTGTGGAGTATATAGCGTTTGTGCGCGAAACGCAGTAATTTGGACCGGATGGCGTTCGCGCGTAAAGCGGCCGATTTGCAAACGGTCTTTTGCGTTGTGTAGGCCCAGTAGGTGGGCAACCTGCACGACATATGGGGTCACACTCCGGGACGCCGTTGGCGGAAAATTCAAAAATATAAATTTTCAAAATACTGAAAAATGGGTTGGGCAAGGTAGAACTCGAAAAAGTTCCATATAATGGTATATACTATCTTTTGATATGTTGTAGTACTCGATAGGGCCGAGGGTGCAAAAAAAATTGGATCGCTGCGGGACCCATTTTGGCGCCAAATTTGAAAATTCGCGATTTTTTGTCCTTTTACGACTTTGACGGGCTGGTGTGCGGGCTAGGTAGCAGCTAGAGCGGCGAGACCGCTTTTGTTGCTCCTTTCCAGATGTCCTCTATCGAATGAGCCATGAACAAAGAAAATCGGTCGAAACACAAAAAAGTTATCTTGGTGGAACTTTTTTGACTCCGGGGTGGAAAATTGCGATTATCGCGTTACGGCGTCTGTAGCGCTCGAATGCGTTGCCGAATCGGTTCAAAGGTGGTTTCAAACGATTCTACGTTGAAATCTGGTCCAGAAAAGTGTTTTTGGCAAATTTGCAGAGCTACAGTAACCCTGCCGCGTCCATTTGAATATTGGGTGTCGGGTCGACTTTCGCGACATTATACTCGATTTCGGGGTTTTCGGGGGCGCTGATTACGAATTTGGCATCCGTTCAGTGTTTAGATGGTGTTTGAACGTACCTATGACGAAATCGCATGCTACCGTACCCCAACTGCAGAATTTCGTTTCTGCGAAATTTCTGCGAAAAGGGTGTTGTATGTCGATTCTGGGGTACTTTGGGATGTAGATCACGAATTCGGCATTACTTTTTGCGATTGGGTGTGCCAGGAGGCCACAACAGCAGAGGAATAATCGTAAATAGAAGTTCAAATTTGTGGAGTATACTGCGTCCCCCGGACGGCTTGCCTGGTTAAAGTGAGGGGCCGGGAGCTCGAATAACTTTAGCCTCGGTGGGCCGATTTTGATGAAACTTAAAACAGTACAAATTCAATATTTACCATAGCGCGTGTTAAAATTTTACACAAATCGGGCGTGCGTAGCGCCTACGCTAGCGCGTTAACAAAGGTCTACTTTTTCCGGGCCGCTGGACATGGCCACCGTCCTGGTGGTGGCGCCCTTGTTTATGCTGAAGACTGTAACGCTAAATATGCAATCTTTCAACTAAACTGAACAATAATGAAGCAGGAAATGCCAGCCAAACCTCTAATTTTTTCGAAAGATTGCATATTTAGCGTCACAGTGTTCAGCGCAAGCAAGGGCGCCACGGTGGCCATGTCCAGCGGCCCGAAATAAGTAGGTAGGCCTTCGTTAACGCGCTAGCGTAGACGCTACGCACGCCCGATTTGTGTAAAATTTTAACATGCGTTATGGTACATATTGAACTTGTACTGTTTTAAGTTTCATTAAATACGGCTTACCGGGGCTAAAGTTATTCGAGCTCCCGACCCCTCACTTTAAAAAAATAACCCTGTACAATACCACCCTGGCTGGGAGTTGATAAAAAGTTATTGGTGTTATACGTTGCTTCTGGGGTTTTACGGGGTAGCGATTCACGAATTCGGCGTTGTGTTTGCGATCCGATGTCTCATGAGGCCACAAGCGTAGGAGTCACTGGGCGTAGGAGTTCGAATCTGCTTAGTGTATTGCGTCCTCCGGACGGCGATTTGCCTGGTCGATATGGCTGACTAATGACTTGAGAACGCCCAAACGGCGCTTCCATTCCGAACAGCAGCGCATGTGTGTGTGTGGTACCACAATTTTGCCACCAGGTACGCACATATGCAGATTGCAGGGCGTCAGCTGATCGATTCATTTGCCTGGGCGAGCTTGATTTCGCAATTGCCTTGGCCGCGCGCACGCGCGCTTTTGTGATCGACGCGCCACTCTAGTTTCGTTTCGTGTCGCTTCCCTAAGGTGTATACGAATATGTATACGAATATGTCAGGCGCGAACACAGAGCAAGTAGCGCGCGCTTGATTGGATCCCCGAGGCACCAGATATTTTTAAGTGGGCGACAATTACTTGTCTGAAGGGGAACACCTGCTGCTGCTTCTGACTATTCACTTTCAATGTTCGCTCGCAGGTTGACCGGTCTGATATTCTGAATCCCGACCATCATCGACGTTTCCAACATGAAGCCGTGGCCCATCTCGTGCGCAGTTCTTCTCATCGTCGGGGTGGAACGGTTGACCGGGGCGGTCGACCTTCGCCAACTGCGCGATGCCAGGCAGAGTCACTGTTATTTATGCAAATTCGTAGTGCACGCGTTCAGGGGCATTGCGGTGGATTACGACCTGCGAGCTGTGTCGGATCGCTTCATATCAAGGGGGGGGGGGGGGGGGCGAAACGTAGCAGATGGACGAAAATATGATCCGCGCCACTTCGTTCACCGCGCTATGCATAGCTCGCACGTGCCTGCACCGATCTTCAGGGTGGGCCGATCGAGCCGATTCCACCGGCATTAGATTCGTTGTGACCAGACGAGTCGCTTGCACTCCTTACTTCAAGAACAAGTCCAATGGACGAGGAGTTATGAGCAAAAAAAACGAATATCGGCGTTTTCGAGAATTCCCATAATCGCGACCCGCGGCGACATTTCGAGTGGCAACTCACGCATGCCTGCACCGATCGGGCTGGAACCGCTTGCATTCGGAAGAGGACATAATTCCGCATCGCTAATATGTCATCAGAAAAATTTTATCTCGTCTCTAGCGTGAGCTAGAAAATAAAGTGTGATGCAGCGGACATCGGCGAAAATGGCGCCAATTTCAAACTTTGTCCAATTTCACCGCCGATTGCGGCGCTGAGACAGGCCACTTGTACATCGTTCGAAAGCCAACATATTAGTATATAAGTGTGTTAAAGTTTTCAAGATCGGTGCAGGCACGTGCGAGCTATAGCGCGGCGAACGAAGTGGCGCGGATCATATTTTCGTCCTTCTGCTATGTATGTACGTTTCGCCCCCCCCCCGGTTCATCTACATGTAAGCTTAGACAGACAGACAGACAGACAGATTGCCTTTCCCGTAAGGGCATTATCGCCTTCAGAATTGCCTCGCGGGCCCTTCGCGTGGTCAGCTTGGTGGCATCGGCTTGCGGCGAGAGGGATCGCCGTTGCTTCGCAGTCCAGTATCGTCGAAACCGTCGCGTCGCGTTCGTTCGCGTTGGAAACGCCACTTTCGACTTAGTAGACTTCAGGTAGTTTTCAATTGTCCACTAGACCCAACGTGCTCTGGTTGCGGCATGTTGCGGTTACTCTGTTCGCGAACAGGTTCAACTACCACTACCCGTACATGTGCCAAGTTCACCGGTGCATCTGGGACGGAACGACGCAAGGCCCACCGCCTCCGAAAAGAATGGCAGCGACGCGGAACTGTTTCCGGAAATACTTGGTCGACAACTACACTAGAGGCGCGAGTGTAACGCACAGGCGCCTGAGCCGCGTTCCTGTTGCACGCAAGCCTCTGCTATGCAAGCGATTTTCGCGAAATTCAGCGAATTAGGCACGACCTTCAGGTCCACGTTGAAACGATGGTGCTGGCCTGTGCTCAGCCTCAAATCTAAGCCTCAATTTCGGGCTAAGGGTATCCAGTGGTGTACATATAGGTTCGGTTTCAATCACCCGGCGGGACTCTGTTGGTCGTGCCGAACGCTACGTAGCGGGTGGCGCGCAGGCAACAGGGACAGAAACGTTGGGCTGGGGTTCTCGAGGCTTCGCTGGACCTGCAGTGCGCCAGGGCCTTCCGACCAACCTGCTACCTTGCCGACCCTGCCATATGGTGGAAGACTGCTCGGTGGAGGTGGGCCTTCGACTACACCGCCTACTCGCCGCTCTTGACGAGGCGCCTGCTCTGGTGGCAACGGTGGGCCGACCTGCGCCTGACGACGCCCCTCTGCCTTCTCGGCAGCTTTCTCTGCCTGCTGCTGGTCCAGTCGATGCTCCGCCGAGACTTGAACGCCAACCGAAACGCGCTCGTCTTCCACCAGTTGGAGATCGTGGGCGACATGGCCTCGGGCCTCTCCAGCGTCTTCTTCGCCCTCCGCCTGGACGCCTACATTGGGGTGGAGCTGAGCAGGGAGCGACGACGCTGCTTCCCCTTCATTCGCATCACGGACGAGCTAGCCCACCGCCTCTTCAAAGAGCTCGTGCTCGGCACGCCCTCACTACTGCTCAACCAGGTCGGCGTGTTCGCTCCTACCACACATTTCTGCTGGCTGAACTTTTATACGTAAAACGACGCTCGTCGCAGGTCAGCCTCTGCTGGCTAGCGAAGGAGCGCTGGCTGACTCTGATGAACTCGCCCCAGGGTTCCGGCATCACCAACCCTTACCGCAGAGTGCTGACCAGTGTGGCGCTCCACTGGCTACCTCACTTGCTGCTGCTGGCCGCGACCCTGACTCTCACGGCCGTGGTGTACCACTTCTCATCACCAGACTGGAGCGGTACGCTTCGGATGGGCCTCATCAATTCGGCCGAGTTGTTCACGCTGGCTGGAAACGGCCTGCTGATCGGTCAGATTCATCTGTTGACCATGGCCCAACTGCGCTACGTGCTCTTTGGCCGCTGGGAAGTGTTGAAATTCGGCGAGGGGCCGCTCCGGGGCACCGTCTGCCCGGAGGAGATGGCGCGCCGGCGGCTCGACTGCCGGCGCAACTTCCGTTTGCTTCTGGGCACCGTGGCCCTCAACTTGACCTGCTGCACCGTCGTCGTCGGTGCACTGCTCGTTCGCTTCTGCGAACAGTCGGTGGTGTTGGCCCACGCAATACTGCAGGTGTTGGGCGCCCGCCTTCCCCGTCGCTCGCCGTTGACGCCTCTGGTCCGTAGGCTGACCCAGGCCCGGCAGGCGACGACGCCCGTGGTCGACGTCTTCTGGGACCTCAACGGCACACTAGGCGTCGTCGTACACGTTCTCTTCTCCGAGTTGTTCCGCGAGCACTTCGGACGACTTCTCGACTCCCTTTGGCGGCCTTTCCGCGGGACGAACGTCGTCGCGCCCCAAGCCCACAGCACCCAAGCGCAGCAGTGGTCTTCGTCGGAGATAGAGCAGCGACTGGAGGCAGCGACGACAGCGACCCCGGCGACGAGGGCCGCCGCCCGACTGCTCGGCCAGTGGGCGGCCGACACTGCTGCTGCGGGCGCCGCCTCCGAGCAACGACCCGGCCGTTCTGTTGAACCCGCTCTGTGACAGAAGGCACACGAGACGACCTTGTGGCAGTATTGGTGTTCAACGACTGGAGTGGTACTAATCGGTAACGAAATTAATCCAGATTTGGTTATGTTTTACACGTGTCAAGTATCTGACAACTGATTGTACGTTCGATCTGCTTTGCGCCAGGCTTGAGGCGTACACATACGTATTGTACCTACATGTGTTCCACCGTCCAGACGGATAAGCCTCGCCAACCTACAGCTTCCCAAGCACTTTGCTCGTCAGAAAGTGAATTGTCACGCTTATTCGAAATTCGTAGCATCTTCCGTCATTTTCATCGCTCTAAATAAGCATTCACCACGCAGAAGGTCCACTAATTGGACGTGTATCTCGCGAGCCATTGAACCGACTTACTCACTTCCAGAATCGCGGCGATCGACTAGGCCATGACAAGTACCGTAAGCAAGCGACCACAACACTGTACACTTCTGCATAGTTTCGATTTGACGCGCAGGCGAGGACCAACTCTGGCACTGAGTCGGACAGGAGAGTTTGGAAACGACAGAGTAACAAAATGCGTATTTAGAAATGAACTCTCCGTACACTGCTTATTGCATCCTTTGTCTCCTCACGTGTCATCATACGAGTCGATTGCGTGGAACAACGATTATTGCGAACGGCATTTGAATGAGAAGAAAACGAATGCGTCGTATTCAACAATATTCAAATTTCACGCGTCTACCGACTGCGTAACGCCTAACGCGTAACAATCGGGGCGATCGCCTAAGCCGTAACACACGCCGTAAGTAAGCGACCACAATGCTGTACACTTTTGCATAGCTTCACTTTGACGCGCATGCGAGACCGACTTTGGCACTGAGTCGGACAACTGACACAACAACAGAATACTTAACTTCGAAAACGAATTTTTGTCTGCACACTGCTTATTGCATTCTTTGTCTCCTAACGCGTATCATCATACGAGTCGATTGCTCGGAACGGTTATTGCTTACGACTAAGTAAACAGTCCATTGTTCGCGAATGCAGACTAGGAAATTGATCATTGCTCGCAAAATAATGCAGGATTTTGTCCGACGAGCTTGCATAAAGCCTATACTAATCGCCTATCTATGTGGCTACCGCGAGCTGTACAAATATCACAGCAAACGGTAGCGAAGTACGTTGTGCACAATGTCGCGCAATACGTTTAACTCACCCAGGGAATTATCAAACACTTGTTTGCAGTAACATTTTCGAAACAACGAGTTCAAAACGGAAAACAAACTTGGCGCTTGGCACACTCATTTTACGTAGCCGACAACATTAAACAGTCGCAAATTTGGCTAGGCCGACCTACAAAATTCGCGCCTTATCTACTTGATAATTTAGCGTAATCCTGAATTATCCCAGAAAGCACTAGCCGTTCCTTCCCGTTGCAGAAGAATTCCTCAGATCTGAATACCATGGAATGTAGTCGTCAATGGCCGTAATGTCCTGTTGCATGATCTGTCCTGTTCAAGGTCTGTCCGTTGCAAGGTCTGTCCCATTGTGAGCCAACGGCGCTGGTCGCCTCGCACGCGCGCCGCAACGTCTGCCCTGTTCATTGTCAAGGTCTGACCTGTTGCAAGATTTGTCCTGTTGAAGGGTCTGTCCTTTTGCAGGGTTTGTCCTGTTGCAAGGCCTGTCCTATTGCAAGGCCTGTCCTGTTGCCAGGTCTCTCCTGTTACAAGGTATGTCCTGTTGAAAGATCTGTCCTGTTGAAAGATCTGTCCTGTTGAAAGATCTGTCCTGTTGCGACCCAACGGTGCTGTTCGCCTCGCACGACCATCCTGTTGCCACGTCTGTCCTGTTGCAAGATCTGTCCTGTTGCAAGATTTGCCCTGTTGTAAGATCTGTCCTGTTGCAAGATCTGTCCTGTTGCAGGAGGCGATGCGTTTTGACTTGATTCAGTTCATATTGCTCATATGTATATCAGAGAATTACAAGATCAACTTGAAAATAGAAATACAAAACTCCACAACCTATCTAAATATAATAAAAATAGATTAATTAACTCTTCCAATCTTTACTTTGCCAGACTATTTATATTTTTAAAAACTCTTTAACACTATATGAGTCTGATAAATCATCTGATGAAATTATACTATCTAATCCTCATATTTCTCCCCATATAAGGCTCTATTTTTTCCATTCTTAGTTTTGTATGAAGAAGAACCGTGAAATGTAGCTCCCGCAAATAGACCATTTGCCCTAAAATACTTAAGTAAAAGTTTCTGCACTCATATCCTATTTCTATACTTTATCTATTTATATCCTTACCAATAGGTCCTGCTGCCACTGAAGCATCAATGCCTAAAGTAAACTTATTATCAAGTGAGTTCTTGAACACTATTTTCTGTTCTAAAAACTAGTATACCTTTTATCTCCTTTGATAACATACTTGAAATCCTAAACTACCACTTGTAAGCTTTATAAAATGGATAACACTTACACTCTTTCTTATAGAAGCCACTCCTCTCCAGTTGCTCAAACCTACAAAAAACAAATCTGTATATTGCACTCAGTGGCATTTATAGCCTTTGAACTGGATAGTAAACCTGTCTATGTCCTGTCTTGACCTTAACTTCATACTTCAA
>JASAMZ010006398.1:0-12359 GCA_030248115.1 Linhomoeus sp. GSCO2_2 | reverse complement strand
ATTTTAGTACTTTTTTGGCAAAAATTTTCTGTTATTTGACAACCCCCCCCCCCCCCCCCTGCAGGGGCCTCAGACCCCCTCCCCCTGAGGGGTCGTATACCCCCCCCCCCCCCCCCGGCCGGTTTGTGCTTACACGTATGACTACCAGAAAGCTATATTCCAAAGCCTGACTGTGTCAGCCCCATAGTCGGGTCTGACATGCTACAGGCGCGGTCGCCCTGACAAAATACGCAAATATCAGCGCTACATAGAGCGTACGGAAGCCAGTCTCCCTCCAGTGTGTGATAAAGCGCCGAGCTTTCGACAGGTGTTTTTGCCAGAAAAACACCCTGTAAGCGCCCAACTGTGGATCTGACACGCTCGCGAATGTTCGCTCGTTGTTCCACCCACCCCGCTACCCAATTTTAACAAGTTTTTACACCACTCACCGCCGCCCCTCTGCGACTGCACAGGGGGGAGGGAGGGGGCTCCGTAGGGGCTGTCGGGGGTCGAGGCCGCGCGCTGATTGGTCGAAAAGCCCAGGGCCGTGGGCCTTTTGGCGCCCGTTGGTGCGTTGTGCGTCGTGTTCGGTGCGTGATTAGCGCTACTATTGGGACGTCTGCCGGCTTGAGGGCGGGTTTTTTCAGTGGAAGGAGCTGAAAAGCGGTGAAAATAGTGGAAAAAGTATACAAACGCGTGTAAATCCTCAAGTAAGCACCATGGGCGCTTATTATTTTCAACCTACCTCTAGGAGGGGCGCTTATTGGAGGATATACTGGGGGGGGGGGCAAAAATTTTTTTATAGTTAGTGCCGATACGCATAATCTAGCGCAGCATGCGGACATTATTTTTGGCCTTAAAGGCACAATTTCCACTACCTGCAGCGCTGCAGGCAAAATATCAACTATTTACAATGCCGCAGGCGAAATTTTTTCTACTGGGGGTGGGGGGGCACTCCCCCCCCCCCAATAATCGCACAAACAATCAAGCATACCCATACCATTTGAAAGCACGGTGTTCTGACTGTAGAATGTCTCGTTTGTGGTCGTCAGGTAGCCCGAGTACATGGGCGCTTGCTGCGTCACAGCGGGGGGTAGAAAGGATGCCCTGAAGGGAAATAAGCACGCAAATAAATGGGGGGGGGGGGGTAGTTTGGGCGGAGGGGGGGGGGAGGTGGGGTATTAAGAAATACATGCAAAAGTCCCAAAGTTTTCTTGAATTTCTGTTGGTTGTGCGAAAGTTGCCCTGATATCGTGGAAGTCTCCCCCCCCCCCCCCCCCCACCCCACCCCCCCCCCCCCCCCCCCCACCCCCCCCCCCCCCACCCCCCGAGCTCCGGGGTGGCCAGGAACGCACCTATGCTTTCGACCATACCACGCTAACGAAATAGTGTGGGGGGGGGGGGCGACATCGAACATAGATGCGATTGGGGGGGGGGGGGGTACACTACCCGCCCCCCCCCTACCAACGGCCAACAAGAACGAAATTCTCGTCACCCCACCCCCCCCCCCCCCCCCAGCCGAGATTATAGCTACCCCCCTTTAACCCACATTCTACAGACATCACCATGAGTTTCCTATGGACTCCAGGAACTGAAATTCTGCACTTGGGGTATGGTAGCATACAAATTCGTCGTAGGTACGTTCAAACATCATCTATACACTGAACGGATGCCGAATTCGTAATCAGCGCCCCCGAAAACCCCGAAATCGAGCATAATATTGGCAAAGTCGACCCGACGCCCAAAATTCAAACGGACGCGGGAGGGATACTGTAACTTCGACAATTTCTCCAAAATACTTTTCTGGGCCAGATTTAAGCGCAGAATCGTTTGAAACCACTTTTGGAACGATTCGGCGACGCATTCGAGCGCTCTAGGCGCCGAAACGCGAAAATCGCAATTTTCGACCCCGGAGTCGAAAAAGTCGCAGTGTAAGAAAGTTTTTTGTGTTTCGCCCGATTTTCTCCGTTCATGGCTCATTCGATAGAGGGCATCTGGGAAGGAGCACCAAGAGTGGTCTCGCCGCTCTAGCTGCTACCTAGCTCGCACAGCAGCCAGTCAAAGTTGGCCCGGGGCCGAAATTCGCGAATTTTTCAAATCTGGCGCCAATATTGGTCCCGCAGCGATCCAATTCTTTTTTTGCCAACTCGGCACTATCGAGTACTACAACATATCAAAAGATCGTATATACCATTATATGCAACTTTTTCGAGTTCTACCTTGTAGTATGCCTTTTTCAGTACTTTGAAAATTTAAATTTTTGAATTTCTGGCCAACGGGGTCCCGCAGCGTGACCCCATATGTCGTGCAGGTTGCCCACCCACTAGGCCTACCCAACGCAAAAGACCGTTTGCAAATCGGCCGCTTCACGCGCGAACCCCATCCGGTTAAAATTGCTGCGTTTCGCGCACAATCGCTATATACTCCACACTTTTTTCGCCGCGCCTCAGCGCGGCGAGGTGTATATATGTTACCGTGACTACCCGGATCCAGTGAAAACCCGGATATCCGGGTTTTCACTGGTCGACTTAGTGAAAACCCGGATATCCGGGTTTTCACTGACGGGTTAGTGAAAACCCGGATAATGTCAAATTATCCGGGTTTTCACTGAAAGTTTAGTGAAAACCCGGATATGCGAGATTTCGTGGGAGGATCGTCAAAATCATGATAGCTGTGTTTTCGCTAATCTTTTCGAAGAAACAGCGTAGAAATCAAGGCTTCTTTAGTTTTCAACACTGCTGACGAAACAAGTGCTTTTGAATTGCTAATCGCGCTGTTTGTTGCGCGAAACAAGCGTCGTAGAGTGCGAAACGTGCGATCTTATGCAATGCCTTCATCTTTGCCGAGCCGCCTCTTTCACAATGCCAAATGTTTGCGGGCAACTGGCACGTCTGGCTTCAACAGGGGGCAAAGTATACGGGGAATGTGCATCCGCTTACAGCTTGCACGTGACTGAAAGCTGTCGCAAGCGTTAGTAGGGAGGGAGCACAGCCGGCCTAAGCAGGAGGCGAAGTATATGGAGGAGTGTTCACCCCACTTACAGTTTGCACTAAAACTCGGTCGACGTCGCGCCTGGCGGGTCTCAACTGAGGCTTAGCGCGACCACCAACTTCAGGGCGCGCTCCGCGCGCCCTGAAATCGGTCACCGGTCGCGTTAAGCCTAAGTTTCGACCCGCCAGACTGCGACGCCGACTGACTCTTGTGGACTGTGGGCGCAGGGCGAGCCTAAGCATAGCCTGATTTGGAAGGAACCAAACAGCTTGCAGGCAATAGAAATATAGTTATAACAGTGTATTGCGCGATTTTGAGCACATCGGAGAAGTATCCGGGTTTTCCCTAACCGATCAGTGAAAACCCGGATATCCGGGTTTTCACTAACTCACCAGTGAAAACCCGGATATACGGGTTTTCACTAACCAACTCAGTGAAAACCCGGATATCCGAGTTTTCACTGAAGACGGGTTCTCCCGGTCACATATATACGGATGACAATGTCTGTCTGTGTGTGTGTGTGTGTGTGTGTGTGTGTGTGTGTGTGTGTGTGTGTGTGTGTGTGTGTGTGTGTGTGTGTGTGTGTGTGTGTGTGTGTGCGTCCGTCCGTGGCACCGAAGTAAGATATGTGACATATGTGGTCAAGTAGAGTCGAGGTCGCTGAGTACGGATCCGATGTCCGTTTGTGTTGCTAATTTCGCATTTTCGAGATATTCGCAATTAAAATTCCAAAATGTGAAAAATGACTTTTTCGTCTGATGAGCTAGAACTGAAATTTCTTCAGAAACGGAAAGGGCATAGACAGAGGATAATTTGTAAAACAAAACAAAATTTTTTGCAAATGTGAAATTTGATAGAAATACGCGATTATTTGTCTGAATTCCATAAATTGACAAAAATAGAACGTCATTTATTGACGAATATGAATGCAGAAATAGTAAGGCCGTATGTCAATAAGAATTTGTGATGTAGTTTTACAGTTCTAATAAATTGCAATTTCGAGATATATTGAATTGAAATTAAGAAATGTAAAAATCGACATTTTCGTCTGATGAGATAGAACTGAAATTTCTTCAGAAACGGAAAGGGTATAGACAGCGGATAATTTGTCACACAAAACAAAATTTTTGCAAATGTGAAATTTGATAGAAATACGCGATTATTTGTCCGAATTCCATAAATTGGCAAAAATAGAACGTCATTTATTGACGAATGTGAATGCAGAAATGGTAAGGCCATATGCCGATAAGAATTTGTGACATAGATTTGCAGTTTTGAAAAACTTGCAATTTCGAGATATTCAGAATTAAAATACAAAAATGCCGAAAATCGGCTTTTTCGTTTGATGAGTTAGCGGCGAAATTTCTTCAAACATGGCAAGGGCATAGACCGCGGATAATTTGTAACACAGATGAAAATTTCTGCAAATGTTGAATTTGGTAAAAATGCTCAAAATTTGACAGAAATGTCAAAATTTCATAAATTGCCAAAACTTTGCTTATTGATGAATGTGAACGTAGAATAGAAAGGTAGTATGACAAGAGCACCAAATTTTGGCAAGTTTTTTTGTTGGATGTGACGTTTTCACGCAGGTAGGAAACATCAGATAAACGGCGTCGTATCATGCCGATATCATATAGCGAACGCGGCGATATCACTGAGCTTTAGATCAGATGTACAGACAACCGTATCGTGGGGATAGCTGCACTTGGTATGAGGGTACACGGTCTCAAGATACCTTCTCTAGATGCGGGTAACGATGTGTACAAAGTTCACTATACTGTTCACCAAAATTTGACAGACGCAAAGTATAGGTTGAACTTTTCACACACACAGCTTGTTTCGCCCGGCCTCAGCCGGGCGACACCCTACGAGAGCTCGGCGTGCGTGCGTCCGTACGTACGTACGTACGTACGTGCGTGCGTGCGTCACGCTCTCAGATCTCGGCGTTGGAAAGTCGTAGAGCGGAGATCTTGGGCTCTACGGATAGGTCTCGACTCACTGATCATTCAGCTAAGAGGTTTCGAAATTCAAAAGTTTGAATTGCGCGCGCTACAGTAACCCGAATGTCAAAACGCAAAACGGCTCTAACTCGCTCGCCTCACGTCGTAGAGCGTCGATCGAAAGCTCTCCACGTGCTCTTTCATATGGCAGAAACAAGTCTTTCAATTACGCAAACACGCACAGCGTAAAACGCCATTCTCGAGATTTTAGCACTAAAAGCGGTCCAACTCGCTCAGTTGGCGTCGTAGAGAGACAATCTCGAGGTCAGTGGATAGCTCTTGACTCGCTGATCATTTCTTCTCACATTGGTCGAAACTCAAAAATTTGAATTTTGCGAGTTTCAGTAACACGAAGGTCTAAAACGCAAAACGGCTCGAACTCGTCTGTCTTACGTCATAGAGCGGCGATCGACACGTCAGGTGAAAGCTCTCGACGTGTTCTTTCATGTGGCAGCATCAATTTTTAACATGACGCAAACACGCACCACGGGAAACGCCATTCTCAATATTCGAACACTAAAATCGCTCTAACTCGCTCAATTTGTGTCGTAGAGAGACGATCTCGAGCTCAGTGGATATCTCACGACTCACGGATTATTTGCGAAACTTGAAAATTTGAATTTCGTAAGTTACAGTAACCCGAAGATGTAAAAGCACAAAACGGCTCTAACTCGCTCGTGTTACATCATACAGCGGCAATCGACACGTCAATTTTAAACTCTCGGCGTGCTCTTTCATGTGTCAGCAAACAGTTTGTAATTGACTCAAACACGCATCACAAAAACAATAGTTTTGAGTTTTACTCTGGAACTTTCTGAATTGCTGTTGTGTTTTTGGCCGAGTCCACAACAGGATTCCAATAGAAGTTTCTTTCCGTGCACTGACGGAGAATTACGTACGCACTGGTACGCAGGAATTCCGGAAGAACGTCGGAATATGAAGGGAGAATAAGGACGAATAAGGACGAAACAGAAGGAAACAGGACGAATAAGGAACACCACCGAGCGGCGAGTATTTATAGTACTTGCCTATAGAATGTTCCAGAAGCGAAGGTTCTAGAATAACACCTGATAAGATCTCACTTAGAGATAAGATCGCTTTCTAGAAACTTCCGGAACAATACCTACTACAGCTGTATTGCGAAATGCTCTGTACGTATTAATCGCAATCACAACAATTGCTCATGTTGCGATTAGAGCGACACTCGGCACGTCATTCCAAGGCTTGCTACGTACTACACGCGCCAAGAGAAATAAACTTCGTTTTGCTCCATTGACGGAAGTACGACACGGCTTGATTGCTCATGGTGCGTTCTTTTGTGCTCTGTCATATGTTTGTCTAAACTGTGACAAGTTTTTGTCACTTTTTTAAAGCGTTGCTCGAAAGAGGGATCTTCTTGTTCTAAAAACCAAATCCCGGGCGATATCAATATTGCTAAGCAATACCCTCTTGCGAAGCGGGAGCTCGTGAAGTGGAGCATGCGGGCGATGAACTCTCGCACTCTCTGCAGAAAGAACGCAACTCTATGCAATGTCAGTCAGAATACAAACTCAACTTTTAATACCGGAGCTTGTTTGTGGAGTATAAAAATCAGTAAATTGCCCAAAAATCGACCTAGAATTAGCAAAAATTTTCGCCTGCGGCGCTGTTTTTAAGCAATTTGAGTCATTTTGGTACAATTTGCTTCAAAATTGAGTAAACATATGCGTTCTTCGCAGCTTATAGGCAATTTTTAGGTTTCTTAGCAATTTTCAGAGCTCCAAGAACGAAGATTCTTGTTCTTGTCAGTCCCCCTTCCACCCAAATCTCGGTCTACCCCCCCCCCCCCCCAATCTGAACCTCCCCCCCCCCCCCCCTTTGTGCCTGTTCTCACCTCGGCCTCTCCCCTTGGCTTCTGACCACATTTCCAGGCACATTAGCCCTCATGGGGCTAGCAGGAGTAGGATTGACCGCACTCGGGGAGGGTAGTTTCGATTGTGGCTGTGATTGCTGTGGTTGGGGACTGGTTTTGCCCTGCTGTTTTTGCTGTCTGCTTTTGGCCAAAATGCTCTCTCGAATCAGTTTCAAGTCCTCCTCTTGCGTGCGGACGATTTCCTTGAGACTGGCGTTCTCTTGGGTGAGGGTTTCGGATTGGGACCTGAAAAAAACTTGAGATGTCAAAAATTATTCTTTTTCCAAACCTAAATTATTCAAAAATTGTGCTCAAACATTTTCTCAGAGCCAAAATTTGTGCACATTTCGCCTTTATTCTGCAATTCTGCATTTATAACGCACCACTTATATCTATACTATGTAAAATCTATACTATATCTTCAAGTAGCCGCCAGATTAGGCAGATTGTCAAGGATTTTACTGCCACTGTGGTAACTTTGGCCTACAATCTTAAGTGCAACGTTTTACAAGCCTAAGTGGAAAAAGAACTAGAAAAAAGCTCTGTCTCTATTAACAGCACGCAAAAAATGTGGAAAATTGTGCTGTTTTTAGGGGAAAAACAAAAAAAACTGACTTCGATTTCTCCTCTCTCTGCTTGCAGAGGTCTAATTCCCTGCGTAGGTCAGTCACGGTCTTTCTTAGGCGTTTTTGCTGCTCCTCCCCCGCCAATAGGTGGTTTCCTGTCGACTTTTTTATGAGAAAATACCACATTTTCAACGAAAATCCCCTTTTTTCTCACCCTTCTCCATCAGGGTCGCCACCCGCTGTCTCTCCTCGTTCAGTTTCACCATTAGTTCTCTCCTTTCGTTCACCAGATAGAGTACAATGGCCCTGTGACGCTCTTTTTCATCGCTTAGTACCGTGTCCGCTTTCTTTAGTTGTTTTTCTAATTCGGAGTGCTCGGACTTCTGGTGCTCGATCTGTGTAGGATTGGAAATGTCACGATCAAAGTGTAAAGTGGGTGGGAGGTGGAGAGTCCCCCCCCCTCCCCCCCCCCCTCCCCCCCTCCTCCCTCCCAGTGTCCCTCCATTCTTCCCTCCCTCCCTCCAGCTCCCTCCCCCTCCCCCCTTCTCTCCCTCCCTCCCCCACTCTCACTCCCTTCCTCCCTCCCTCCTTCCCTTCCTCCCTCCCCCTCCATCTCTCCCCCTCCCCTCCATACATGTAAGCGCCAACCGGCAAGGGGGGGGGGGGTCTGAGGCCCCTGGACCCCTGGAGGGGATGGGGGGTGGGGGGACTCACCCCCCCCCCCCCCCCAGCCCCGGTTACACGTATGCTCCCCCCCCCCCCCCCAAGCACCTCCTGCTTCAGTTTCTCCCTCTCCTTCTCCAACAGTGCGCAGACGTCGTCCCCCTGTGCCGCGTCCTCCGCACTCCTGGCCTTTTCTTGCTCCAATTCCTTCACCGTTCTCGCGTGACGCTTCTCGGCAGACGAGAGGACCTGGATGGGCATAAATGGGGAGCTTCTATGCAGGGGCTCCTGCACCACAAATGGAGGGGGGGGGGGGTTGAGATTTGGGGGAGGGCACACGAGTCGCGCTCTTGGTCTGTTTCCAAAGAGGAGACAAAAATGTGCTAAAAGTCAAATTTGGTCCAAAATGTAACAAAATGACTAAAAATAGTTGGAGTAGTGCCGCAGGCTGGGTTTTTTTTGGGCCATAGTGGGGGCCATGGCCCCTAGACTTTTGGACTGGGCCCCTAAGATTTTTGGTTAGGGGCCACAATTTAACAGGGGTACCCCTGTTGCGACAACTCAAAATTAGCACTTTTACGGAGATTTTGGCCAATTTGGCCCCCAGGCCCCAAACGAAAAAAAAAAACCTAGGCCGCAGGCGACCATTTTTGCACACATTTTGAGAAAAGTTCCTACTTGCTCGTCAGGGAGGGGAGAGGTAACAAGAATGTCGCCATCTTGGGTCGGCTTTGGGGCGGGGAGCGTTTACCTAACAGCAATTTCATTCTTGCTGCCCCCCCTCGCGCCCTCGCTATGCAGGGACTCCTGCACCAATATCATTCCCCACCTGCTTGGCCCTCAGGTGGGCCTGTCTCTGGACGGCTATCAGTCTCTCCAACTGGGCCAATTGGGATTCATACATCTTGCCTACTTCCCTCTCATCGAAGTCATCTCTACTGCCCTGCGACTCCGAGTCCCTCTGCAGAGCAGCCAGGGGGTCGTTGAGCCCTAGTCTGCCGTACTTGGCCTGGTAGAGCAGCTGCTTCGCCTTCTCCGCCTGGGAGAAGAGGAGATGGAACAGTAGTTTGAGGGAAGATGAAGCAAAATGACTCAAAAGCCTTCACTAACAAAAATTCTAGTTACCCCCCCCCCCCCCCCCTCCCCAGCCGAGATTCCGGCACCTACCATTTCACTCCAGCCCCCACATTAGGAAGTTGCCCAAAACCGATTTACTATCTGTCAAAATCTTCAACTGACGATCCTTTTGAGCGTTTTTGAGTCATTTTGCTATTTCGTTTTGCCTCAGACCTATGCAAAATGGTGATTTTGGCATATTAGGCACTACTGGCTCTTTATGGAAACCTTCAAAAAGTCCATTCTATTTCTGAACGCCTCCATAAGGAACAGCCCCCCCCCCCCCCCCCCCCCCCCCCCCCCCCATAGGTGCGATTGGGGGGGGGGGAGGTGGTAACCCCCCCCCCCCCCTAGCCTTGGCCATCCGGACGGGAATTCGGATACCCCCCCCCCCCCCCCCTAGAAATTTTTCGCCGGACCCCCCCCCCCCCCCCCCCTACCAAGAGGAAACCGGAAAAATTAAGGAAATTTTCCAGAATCAGTCCAAAATTGGTCAAAATTTTCGCCTGCGGCGCTATTTTTGCGTAGTTTTGGCCATTTTCTATAAATTTCGCATCAAAATAGAGCAAAAATAGCTAATTTTCGGCACTTTTTGGTACATTTGTCTACCCCCCCCCCCCCATTTTGAGCCGATCTGGAAACGGATTCCTGATCCGGAGACCCCCCCCCCCCCCCCCAAAACCACGAAGACCCCCCCCCCCCCCCTGGCCCAATTCTGGATCGCACCTATGACCCCCCCCCCCCCCGGCCCCCCCCCCCCACCCCATACCCCAAATCCCAAAATCCAATGAAACGACCAAATCTACTAACCTGCAACGCTGCCACTGCAATGTCCCTAGCCTGCAGCTCTCCCTCCAGGTAGCTGAGCAGCCGGAGCAACTCCAGCCGACTCAGCTCCATCCGGTGCTGCGGGTGTTGCGGGTGCTGCTGCTGTTGTGATGACACACTGGGTGTGGGGGACTTTTTCTGCTGCGTAGACAAGGCCCTACTAGTACCCCCTCCTAAGACAGAAGTGCCGTGAGATTGCCTCTGCTGCACGGAGATTCGACTGCTGCTGCTTGTGGATGGAAAGCTGTTAGTGTTACTGTTGTTGTTGTTGTTATTGGTGAAACTGGAAGATTGTTGTGATTGTGAGGTGCTGGGAGGGGAGGGAGGGGAGGTCAGAAGGCCCTCCTCTGGGTCGTCGTCTGCAGTGGTTGAGGAAGAGGCCATTTTTATGTGTGGGAGTATTTTGGGCGGTTTTAGAGAGGGTTCTTGTAGAGTTTTTGGAGTTTGAGTGTTTTGTCCGCCGTTTAGTTCGCCATCTGCTGCCGGAGAGTTCAAATGCTATATTGCATGCTGGGAAAGAGGAGTTGTATGTCATGGATTAGCGGCATTGCCAAGCCAATGGTTCGTTGGTTATATGGACACGGCTGTCCATTAGAAGAGTTCGCTAACTCGTCTTTCATTACTAATCGACGGTGTGCTTGCTACCAGTGTTCACGTGAACGTGAACGGTGTACGGAATTTAGAAACGGAATTAAGAACTTGGATCTCTGCCACACAATGGGTAATTACGCAGCAAAGTTGCGCGGTGTTTATACTCAATATGCAAATCCGCTGAGGTCACTCGAAAGATAGAAACAAACAAAGTATCAGTTGTGAGTTGATGATATTGGTTTGTGAATTCACAAACGCTTCGCGTGCATTTCCGAGAAGGAAACTGTACCGCTGAATACTTCCTGTCCTTGTCTTTTCATAATCGACTGCAATTACATAGATTCTAAAATAAACTTTGCAGGTTTGTCGCTATTGCTTTCCATATTTCCGCAATGGATGAATGGAAAGAAACATAGCGAGGAGCGCGTCCCGTTAGCTATCGTGCTAAATGCGAAGGCGAAGCTAGGTATACTGTACTTGCTGGTTCAAACCAAGTTCGCATTCGGACTACGGTGTACTTCGTAATGTGATTGTTGGTGTGCATTTGAACAGTACTTCACTTCGATTTAGCAATGATGATGAGTTGCGCAGTTGAGCAGAATTTGTTACGCACAAGGAAAGTTAGCTTTAGGGCTACCCTACGTTTGACTGTAGGTAATAGAGGAATATGGAAACGTTCATTAGGTCTGCAATGGTTTCACGAACTTTCTGCACCTCCTGCGCTTTAAGTGTAGGTAGAGCAAATCGTGTACATACGGATAAACGTGCAACATTTCTCTTTCAAACGCCTTCCTATGCTGATAGCCAAAAGTCGAAGGCTAGACGGCTGGTATTGTATTGATACTTACAAGGGCCCTTATTCTGGCGCCTCCATCCCCGTGTTACCCTTTCTTCACCAAGTGTGATCTCTCATGCAGAGGCCATAATAGTGCAAGCCCACGCTTCAACCCCCAATCACCAGCCCATTGTGTGGAAATCTGCATGTGTCAACAACCGGCGAATCCCCACCCCTTCCACTGGAAGGGACGCTCCTCTGGAAGCGTCTTTTGCGCCCAACCTTTGCACTGCACCGCTGCACGTGACGAGTTGCCGTTGCTTTGCCCCTGTGAAACGCCCAGTAACCCCCCACCCCCCCATGTTGTTGACAACTCAACTCCTCTCCTCAGTGCCTGTGCTGTTTTCTGGCCGTTTGGTCGCTGGATCTGCCAGATCCCACTCCACTCTCCACTCCACGCAACCTCTGACTCTTCACCTCTTCTTGGGAAGAAGAGGAGAACTAGTTCTCGACCCACCCTGTAGCTTCTTCTACAGGACTGGGCGTCTCTTGCTAGTCTGCCTACTCCCTCCTTAAGGCGGAAGGAAGAGAGTTGAGCATCAGAGAGAGAGAGAAAGAGGGGATTAGTGGATATTTAGGCCGGTTTCCAGGCTGCTTTCTTTGCGCTGGGCATTAGGGGAGGCGCGCGGTCACCGCGCCCGCTCGGTGGACATTGCGCAAGTAGAAGCAGCCCACCTACCAACTTTGTATTTGCGCGAAAGCTACATGTGCGCAAGATGAAGATGGCTAGCTTTCGAACTGGCCCTTCACATTAGTGAGCCTCCAATTTGCACCCTTTCAAAGCGAGAGAATGTGTTTGCACTCACAGTATAGGTATGTCAGAGGTTGATTTGATTATATTGGGCGTCGTCGACGTCGCGCAGTCTAATTGCAAGTGAACCGCTGTTTTCAAAGGA
>JASAMZ010006396.1:0-23145 GCA_030248115.1 Linhomoeus sp. GSCO2_2 | reverse complement strand
TTGGTACGTCTCGGCGAAGAAGGCGCGGTCCATGCTGTCCCAGGCGAACCTCCTGTCCATGGCGCCCTTCAACAAGCAGGTCAACATGTACCACGACCTGCTGATGGGCCAGCTGACCTCGGAGAAGATCACCTTCGAGGCCCAGGAGCGTCTGGAGAACGTCTCCACGGAGGAAGAGCGACAGAAGGCCTGGAAGAACCTCATGGGGCAGGAGGCGGGCAAGTGCGCCGGCTCGAGTCGTTCGGTGACCCTGGCCGTGGGTGGGCCAGAGGGTGGACCTGGTCAAGAACATCGACGTGGCCGACAAACTGGTCAACGGGAGCGAGGGCTGCGTTCGCTTCCTGCAGCGGGCCAAGAAGACCGCCTGGGTGGAGTTCGTCGAGAGGGACACGGGCCAGAAGCGCCGCTCGGAGCACGAGGTCAAGAGGCGCCTGGCCGAGGACGACGAGCTGAGCTCCCTGCCCGACGACAAGCACAACTGGACGCCTATCTTCCCGGAAGAGTTCCACTTCAAAGTCAAGGGCTCCACTGCCAGTTAGTTCTTTGTTGTCTGACACGACTGACTGAGTCACTGAGAGAACCCTTTCTCTATTCTATGAACTGCCATTTCTACTGTACAGTGAACGCCTGCTTTGGTTGTCAGAGTTGCTTCCATACCTGTAACGCGCCCCCTCTTGGAGGGGAGGGGGCTCTTGCCATTCAGGCAAGCCCAGTCGGATCAAGCGGAAACTTCACACACAATATTTCCGTAGATGTGTTCACATCGTGTGCAAATATCGTTGAATTTCAATGGAAAATGCGAAGGTTATTAGCGATCGAAACCTAGAACAGATAAATGCGCCACCTTGTAGATTAAAGTGGCCGATCCGACGCAGTTTTTAACGCTGAATCGAATGGTGAAAACCGCATCGCTCTAGGTTGAACGGCGCTCGAGATATTGGCCTTCGAAGTGGCCTTCTGTTGAAGCACGGCCGCTAAGGATCATGCACATTTTGAAGGCCAGTATCTGGAGCGTCATTCAACCTAGAGCGATGTGGTTTTCACCATTCGATTCAGCGTTAAAAACTGCGTCGGATAGGCCACTTTCGTATATCTACATCTAACGAACGGTGCCCTAGGCAAGCGGGTTGCTGACGCTTGGGGTCAACTTTTGCGATTGTCGTCGTCGTCATATCGTGAATCTCAATCACGATCTACATATGTACGACGTTCACTAATCGCTTCACTCTGTCTGGCGTAGTGTGCTGGTTGATGGTCTATGATTCACAAGAAGCCTACATAATTTGCGCTGTTGCGTTGCAGTCGCAGCCGACGATGACGACGACGACGTCCACTGGTGGCAGCGTCAGCTATCCGCCTCCGCTCCAGTACGGGCTGGCGAACAGCGCGATTGGCCCTCCAGCTGCCCAGCCGAGTGCCGGAGGTTTGTTGCCGTTGGGGACCTACGTATTTGAAGTTGGAAGCGCACACTGAGTTGAGGCGAGCTTTTGTAAGGCAGCGGTACTAATGGGAGATTGTGGAGATCTCATGAATCTATACAAAGCCACGTCTCTGTGTCTCGACATCTGCAATTATCGTAACCATTACACACAATTCTCTTCTCTTTAGCCAACGCTGGCGCGTTCGTGCCCAACGCCTACTGGTCCCCACGAGACTACTGGCAGCAGGCGCAGCAGGGAGTGCCAGTGCAGGCGGCACCGCAACTATTCGAGGCCGTCATCGTTGTGGGCAATAAGGCGGCCAGATTCGAGGACTTCGCCTGCGCACTAGACAATGGGAGGGGAGGACCCTGTCGCCAGATGCCGCCCAGAGCCTGGTTCGCGGGCACCGGCCAGCGACAGCCCACACATGAACTGCAAGTGCGAGGGAGATTGGAGAGAAGTGTATACATTGGTATACATTGAATGGGCTCGGGCGAGTGGAACTGGCAGATAGAGTAAAATCGTTTGGACTAGGCGGCAGGCGCTCGAAAATGTCCAACATTTCGCCTTCGGCGCGGTATATTGTCTATCTGCCCCGGACATTATCGCCTTATTTTGGCCGATTTTGACGCTTTTTGGAGTTAATTTACTTGCACCAATTTTGGAAGCTTCAGTCAGAATTTTCTTCCCTCCCTTCGAGTGTCTCAAATACCTACATAAGTCATCACTTATCATCACCCTTCTCCCTGCTCGATTGCATGTATGGCTAAGATGCATGCGACTTTCGTACGGTTTCCAAAAGGCTTAGGATGTGAACCTGACGCTTACAGTGAAACTGCTTAGGTAGGTACCGTGCTTTGTTCAGCTGTGGCTGTGGAGACACGCTCTGGGCCACGCCACGATGAAGGAGGCTCCCAAGGGGAAGGCGCTTCCCGCTCCGAACTCCCCCCTGCAAGGTGTGAAGCGAGAACCTCTGACACTACCTTACTGTGCTTACTTCACTCGGGATGTACTTCAGATCTTGCCTACAACCCCACCTGCCGGCGCTACTTCTACCGCTGCTTCTCCAAGTGCAACGGCCTGGTGCCGCGGGCGGAAGCGCCCGTGCCGAGCGTAGCACCGCAGGCGACAGCGCCTCAGGAACCCTCGACCTCGTCTAGGCCACCTCACATGCGCTCGCCGCCCATCTTCCCCATCCTGCCCATACCTTCAAAAAGAACGAGAGTCGAAGCAGAAGACGAGGCCGAATCGGGCCTGCGGCAGGCCGCCGGCGGTCCCTCGGCTTCAGGGTCCTATGTACTCAGCTTGGCCACTGGGGAGAGACAGCTGTTGCAGAAGCCGCCGGCGCCCGCCCGGCCCACGCCTCCTCAGGGTAGGTATAGATTGTGTTCCAGTGGTGCAGAAGTCACAATTATGTATTTGTGATTCGGTATCTGAAGTGTTTTGGCTCTGATTCAGCCACTCGACGTCCGGACTCCTCGGGGGACGAGATTCAGTTCGTGGCCGGCGTCAGCGCCCCAAAGAAGTCGTCGCTGGAAAGCGCCGCCGCCCAAAGGTCCAGGGACAACACGCCTTCCTCTGCGTCTGCCACTGCTCAGGGATCCTCCTCCACTGCCGCCTCTGCCGGCAATCGACGGCTGCTCATGCGATGGGACGCCGACAGCACTGAGAGAACTAGACGTGAGGAGATTGTGTGTGTGTGTGTGTACCTACTTCTGTGGGTGAGAAGCTTGTGTACGTAATCGCTTGCTGGTTGCAGCTTGCTCCATGTGTCGGCGGGTGATGGAGGTGGCGACGAAGGATCGCCACGTCTGGCACCACCTTCAGAAGGACAAGCTGTCGCGATTCCTCTGCAACGCCCCTCTGGACCGTCGGGGAAGGGAGAGGTGAACACTAACAGTTGATCTCCCCTCCTTCATTTGATCTCTCCTTCCCTCCCTCCCTCCCTCCCTCTCCCCCTCTCTCCGCCATGCCTCCCTCTATCTCCGCCATTCCCTTCCCCGATTCTCCAGGCATCTAATCGAACTATTGTACGATGCTTCAGGTGCGGTTCCGGCCACTATTCCTTCACTCTGATGAAGACCCACCTGGACACGCAGCACCCCAACTTTGCCCCGCGAGACTTGGACGAGGCCAAGAACCGCAAGGAAGGCTGTCACTACTTCCGCGATCTCTCCGTCTACGGCGACGTCCAGCAGAGGTTCCTCAACATGGACCTGGACTTGTTCGGAAGGCCGCCCCCTGCCAGACCGCAAGACGTCATGCGCAGATGTCGCAAGTGCAAGGTGGGTGCAGTGCACTGCGGTGGCTTGGATTCTGCTTGAATGAGTGTGCTGACGCCTGACTGACTTTGGCCTATCTGAACTGCTTTGTGAACTTATGTACATGTAGGTACACTTTGGACCTACACGCCAGCATTGTGAAATAGGTATGGGAAATACTGACCGTTTGCCTAGTGGTATCCCCCGCCATATTCTTAGACGACTCTTTGTCAAGGTTCGATGAGTCAGTGCAGTGGCTTCTCAAACAGCACCTGTTGCATGACCTCTTGCCAGATGCGCTTTCACACGTTGTTGCGTCTTCAGGTCGAAGTAGCCGACCTGGAGCGGCACGTGCAGCGCCACCACTGGTCCAGCGATCGGCTGCCCTTCGTGTGTCGCCTCAACGACTGCCAGTACCAGGGCGCCGACCTGGAACAGATGCTCGTCCACTCGGCCAGCTGCCATGGCAGCACCTCTGACACCATGAGAATCTCCCTCCACGTGGACAGTCTCAGGGCCATGGAGAGGAAAGTGGGAGAGCTATTCCAGAAGGAGGGAGAGAAGGAGAAGGAGGAAGGAAAGAAGAGTTGAGAATGCTAGTCAGCCAATGAAGCGAATACGAAGAGGGAAAGACAGCGCTGTAGTGAAGCGATTGTAGTAGTGCGTGCTGAGCTCGGTCACACGCACAATACAAACAGGTACGTAGGTATGTAGGGAATCGTTCGAGTGTACAGGCTGAGTACAGAACTGCCAATGGGTATGTTGTCATTCGTTAGGTAGCTACGTATGTAGGTAGCTATTCGTTAGATTCGACACGGGCCCGTAGCGTCGCGCGAAGATTGTGGGGACGTTCTTTCGTGCTACTTCATTGCCTATCGCCACTCATTGGGAATCTGTCACTTGAACGACTTGTGTGCTGCTTGGCACGATTATCAAACTGAAACTCTGTATGTTGCATGCACTGCGGTTTTCGGCCACCCCGTATCTTGTTATGAAAGGAAATTTGGAGAAAGATATTCGGTTGTGCTTCAATACCGTTTGCCGTTGAACAGCTTGGAGATGTGTTGGTTGCGAAGTGAAGTAAACATGTGTGTGTATTTGGTGTCGTTCTGTAGATTGGTAGGTATACTGTCGAGAGAACAGATTGGTATTGGACGCGAGTAACTCTTGGACGCTTGTGCTGTGAGTGTGTACATTACTCATCACAGTGTCCAATGGACTGAGGTCTGGTGCAAAACAGTGCGTTTATGTAATTGCGCTTGGCGTTGTTGAAAAGGTTTCAGCCAACGTATTGAATGAACAGCTCACAGGTTTTAATCAATGGGTACCCAGCTCCGTATTGATATTCAGAGAAACTGTATCAGACGTGGCCGTGTACAAGAGTATCTGTATGTAGGTCACACTTCGTCAATTGCAACTACACAGGGAACATTTACAATGCAACGCAGTAACAGAAAATTGGGTAAGGCCTGCTCCAGTTCCTCCACTACAGCTCAACGATGTCGTAAATGTTCGAATCTGATTCACTCGCCGTTTTACCGAGTCTGTGCTATTGGTACTCGAAATGGTGCAGATGCCTTCGGTTTTGACGAAACTGAGTGCGCGACAGGCGGGATGATTGTGACAGAGGCGAGCGCAGTCGGCGATAGACACGCCGTTGATACTGTAGATCGCCGGCTCGAGGATCTTCCCGCGTGAGTCTTCTCCACTGTTCAACATCGTTGTGGGCGAGTCTGCATTTGGGAAGTTGACGACGGCGGCGACGACGACGACGACGACGACGGCGGCGGCGACGACGACGACGACGGCGGCGACGACGACGACGACGGCGGCGACGACGACGACGACGACGGCGGCGACGACGACGACGACGGCGGCGGCGACGACGACGGTGGAAGTGCTGTGTACCATGTTGCACAGACCGTATTGGCACAGGGCGTGGTGGCCCCAAGGGGTGGGTGGAGGACTGCCTATCACGACGACGACGACGACAACGGCGACGACGACGACGACGAAGACGACGACGGCGACGACGGTGGAAGTGCTGTGTACCATGTTGCACAGACCGTATTGGCACAGGGGGTGGTGGGCCCAAGGGGTGGGTGGAGGACTGCCTATAAACAGGCTGGCCCAGAATTTTAGACTTTCGGACTTCGTCGTTTATGCAGAGCATAGACGTGCCAGTGAGAGGTTATGACGTGGGCGCCTACAATGCTTTGGTGTCTCTGCGGAGGACAACGCAACTTCAACTTCTGCGGAGTTTCGCACACACAAATCAGCGAATGAGACACAGTGTGCGTAGAAACAGAATGGCGCTTACAATCGGCGCTAACCCCGCTACCATTGGCGAACATTAAGAGAATGAAAGTGGCAAGATCCGTCGGACATGCATTTCCTTATTGCTGTGTTAAATTGAACAGAACAGCACTTCCGTTACGGAGTTCCTCCGCACAGTTTGCCATTTAGAACTATGTATGCAATTGGAGAGGCTAAATGATGTACCTAACAATATTGTTGTGAGATTGCAAACAATTAATGAACAGCAACAATATTGTTGCTTGGCTGCGAACGCACGCCAGACAACAATATTGTTGGAAAGGGCGAGCGCACACAGAGCAACAATATTGTTGATCGGCAACAATATTGTTGGCGCAACTGACGACAGAAAACCAACAAAATCATCTTCATGGGGTCACTGAATTTCAGTCTTCTTCCGCGCAGCTACTTCTCTCTGCAACTCGGCGTCTGCACCACAGTAGCAGTTTCGATGGGTGCTTATGGCCGCCTTCACAACGTGCCCTGAAGTAGTGTCGATGTCTATTTACACTGTCAGTGTGTGGTTCTTCAGTTACGAAACGCAAATGAATAGAACGGCCGCTTAGGTGGCTATCTATCTCACCAGCGTTTCCCAGTCCATCAAATATCCAACTACTGCGACTGCTGAAGATGCGTATGAAGGTGCCAGCCGCTTTAACGTTGAGCACGTCGCCACTTTCGATCGCCTCGCAGTTGAAGACAGCGCTTCTGTTCTTGTTCTCTTCGCTGTAATTCCCGTTCTCAGGGTACAGCAAAGCGCCGGTTTTGCTCCAGCTAGCGATGACTATTGGGCGCAAATTGTTTTGCAGAAGACGCCCTTAATTTGAGGTATTGATGCGCTGATGCTGTCACACCAGTACATAACTCTGTAACATGCGTACACTCACCTGGCCCTTCTGGTTGGAAGGGATTCAGGTAGGCGTCTTGCACAGCCGTCATGTGGCGGCTGGCCAGTAGCGCTTTGGCTTCGCGCAACTTGGGTTCGGCACCCAGCAGAATGATGTTGTAGGCTTGTTCAAACGTCAAGTTAAGCTGATGCAGCGAAGAGAACGCTCGACCCATACCATCCTCATTCGTTGTCTGAAATACAAACAAGGCTGTATGAATGTTACCAAGGGACAATTGGCAATCGTCCTACAGACCCTGGTACTGTGGCGGATCCAGGATTTTGGGGGTAGGGTGGGACTCTCGAGGCCAAAGAGGGAGTGGATGGAATTCGACGACGACGACGACGACGACGACGACGACGACGACGACGACGACGACGACGACGACGACGACGACGACGGCGACGACGACGACGACGACGACGACGACGACGACGACGAACGACGACGACGACGACGACGACGACGACGACGACGACGACGACGAACGACGTCGATTGTGGTGTTGTGTGCGACGACGTAACACGAGCGAATTAGAGCCGTTTTGCGTTTTGACCTTCGGGTTACTGTAGCGCGCGCAATTCAAACTTTTGAATTTCGAAACCTCAGCTGAATGATCAGTGAGTCGAGACCTATCCGTAGAGCCCAAGATCTCCGCTCTACGACTTTCCAACGGCGAGATCCGAGAGCGTAACAGACGGACGGACGGACGCACGGACGGACGCACGCACGCACGCCGAGCTCTCCTATGGTGTCGCCCGCCTGAGGGCGGGCGAAACAACGCACAACGGTACAAAACTAACTGCTCTTACTGCACCGTGTAGAGACGAGTGGAACAAGTCGTTTGAAAGCTGCAGGCCAAGGCGATAAAATTACTCGTTTTCAACTCGTACCAACACCAAGACAGGAACGCGAGCACGAGATTCCAGTCAGCGTCTATCACCACACAAAATTACCGCGCTATATCAAAATACACTTGTCAAGTTGTTTCAATAATTGACCCTGTTCGCTAATTATTTGAGCGGAAAAGAACGGACAAGACACTTGCACTATTCGATGAGCACCAGTGTAAGTAACGATTTTATCATCACAGTTTGACATCACAAGTTCAGCGCCTAATAGGCCTCGAAGAGGGCGTCGCGCAGTTGGCTTATCGCCTATTAAACAGAGTGCGGGTTTACAACCACAACAGCAAACAAAGCATGAGTTTGGTTTGCGGCCGACATTCACTTCAATATACAGTATACCCTTTTCAATGGACTCAGCGCCTCAGCGGTAGCTTTATTCTCCAAGGCGACCAACTGGCCCAGTTCTGTTTTGAGACTGTCGAGAGCTCCCTCCACCTTCTTGTCCAAAGTGTCGACGGCGATTTCCAATCGGGCCAAATCTCGCCGAATTCCCCCAGTGCAGGCCGCCAGTCGCAACTGCAACGGTTGCAAGGGTGTCGCTCGCAGCGAACGCACATGCGCAATGGTCCGAGTGAACTACCGTACATCGGCCGTGGTTTTGGCCCTGTCGAAACTCTTCTGCAGCTTGTCGATCTTGCAGTGGAGCGCCTGAGAACAGGATATGTAGCGTTCGACATTCGCTGGGGCGAAGCAATCGATTAAGCGCCTTCGCAGAACGGCGCCTCTACCTTCAAGTCCGTGGAAGAGAGGCAGATGTCGGGAGTCGGGTCGGTTTGGGCTGCCGATGACCTCTTCGGGGCAGTGGAAACGAGAGGACGACGGGGCCCCGCCACAGTCCCTCCGATGGCTGCCAGGGAGTCTCAAAACCGTTGGTAGGAGTTTGAGTTTCGGTACAGAAGGAAATGCTGCTGAAATTGTGAATAGCCCCGCACCCTTCCCTAGTCGTCGCTTACGATCGGTTTGCTTACTTACGCTTACGCTTAACGCTCTGTATCGAGTTGGAGACTCTCCGATGGCGGCGAGACAATTTAATTTAATGCAATGCAGTTTAATGTTAATTAATGTAATTTCATTTAGTTCAATTTGGCATAGTTTGATTTATCTTAGCTTAATTTAATTTAACTTAATTTAATTAATTAATTTCAATTTAATTTAGTTTAATTAAGTTGTCTAAATTTGTTTTAATTCAATTTAATTTAATTTAATTTAATTTAATTTAATTTAATTTAATTCAATTCAATTCAATTCAATTCAATTCAATTCAATTTAATTTAATTTAATTTAATTTAATTCAATTCAATTCAATTCAATTCAATTCAATTTAATTTAATTTAATTTAATTTAATTTAATTTAATTTAATTTAATTTAATTTAATTTAATTTAATTTAATTTAATCTAGTGTTATTTAATTTAATTTAATTCTGTTGTGTTTTTGGCCGAGTCCACAACAGGATTCCAAATAGGGACTTTGGTTCGAACCACACGCCGACGAGCGTAGAGCAAGGAACAGGAATAGAGCGAAAAAGCAGGAGAAGTTACACAGCAACCGCGCGGCGACTATTTATAGTACTTGCCTATAGAATGTTCCAGAAGCGAAGGTTCTAGAATCACACCTGATAAGATCTCACTTAGAGATAAGATCGCGCTCTAGAAACTTCCGGAACAATACCTACTACAGCAGTATTGCGAAATACTGTGTACGTATTGATCGCAATCACAACATTCCTCCCCACCAGGCTTGAGGCCGATCAGGAAAGTTCAGCAGCACTGCGGCTGTTTCGGCTTGCGCTGGCGAGTGGAGCGGCGAGGATTGTGCGGCCCATATTCTCCTCCAGTCGGTTGACGAGGGTTCGGACGCTTTGTCGAGGGAACCGCTTGCTCCTCTTGAGGCGCAGTAGTGGAAGGCGTCGTAGAGAAGTCCTCTCCAGGCCCACTGTCCTCAGGGCTGTAGTAGCGTAGGCGCAGTTGCTCGATGTGTCGTCGCCAAGTGGGACCCTTAGGAACAACTCTGACGTTGCAGCTGCGACTGCCGAAGACCTTGGTGATGGTGGCAGGCACCCATCGTGGATCCTTGTCTTGGCGTGGCCCGTAATAGAGCGCGTAGACAGCTTGTCCCACCTTGTAGGCTTGACCCACTTTTGCCACTGTCTGAGACTGACGACCTTGCGCGACGTGGACTGGCGATGGCAGCAAGGCGTCGATCTTGGTGCGAATCTGCCGACCGTTCAGGAGCTCGCTGGGAGACTGACCCAGTGGCAGTGGCGTTCGACGGTACATCATCAGGCATTCCTGCAGGGCGACCTTTGGAGGAAGCGACGATTTCCTCAAGGCTTGCTTGAAGGTCTGCACCAGGCGCTCGGCTGGCCCATTGGTGGCAGGATGGTAAGGTGCCCCAGTCAGGTGGATGATGCCTCGCTCTTTGCACCATTCTTGGAATTCCTCAGACATGAATGTGGTGGCGTTGTCCGACACGATAGTGTGCGGATAGCCAAAGTGGGCGAAGTCTTGCTCCAGGAGATCAGTGGTGGCCTTTGTCGAAGTGGAGCTCGTCGGATGGACGCAGGGATACTTGGAGTAGGCGTCGACCAGAACCAGCCAGTTGGTGCCCATGAAGTTGCTGGCATGGTCAACGTGCACTCGACTCCAAGGCTTCTCTGGGAGCATCCAGGGATGAATCGGCGGCTTCTCGGCCTTGTTCTGGTGCTCAGCGCAGGAAGAGCACTGGCGGCAGCAGTCGGCAATCATCTGGTCGATTCCCGGCCAGTAGACGGCGGTGCGGGCCAGCTGCTTCATCCTCTGCATCCCAAAATGACCCAGGTGGAGTAGATCCAGGACTTGGGCATGAAGCGATTTTGGAACCACCACTCTGTTGCCACAGAGCAGACAACTGTTGACACTGGAAAGTGAAGTGGAAATCTTCTGAAGCCCCTGAAGAGTAGGCAAGTCCTCCGCTGGCAGATCCGTTGGCAGGTTGGCAGGCCACCCTTCTCGGCAGAAGCGCATGGCGAGCGAAATGGCTGGATCTTTGGCAGATTCCTTGGCCAGGGAGTTGCTCTTGCCCAGAAGCAGCTGCTGGTCCAGTGTCTTGATCGTCTTGATGGAGCAGATGGTTTCAATGTCTTCCTCATCTTCCTCCCCATCAAAGATACGATCCCCAGTAGCTGGCAGTCGGCTGAGGGCGTCAGCGTTGCCGTGGTCCTTGGTCTGCCTGTACTCGATCGAGTAGTCGTACTGGCTCAGAAGCAGTGCCCATCTGGCCAGGCGGTTGGCAGCCAAGGCAGGCGTAGCCTTTCCAGGATTGAAGAGAGCCAACAGCGGCTTGTGGTCGGTGACCAGGATGAATGGACGCCCGTACAGGAACTGGTGAAACTTCTTCAGGGCGAAGATAATAGCCAAAGCTTCCTTCTGAACTTGGCTGTAGCGGCGCTGGGTATCGGTCAGGGTCTTGGACGCATTGGCAATTGGGCGCTCGCTGCCATCTTGGTAGCGGTGGAAGAGGACGGTGCCAATTCCAACATCAGAAGCGTCGCAGGAAATGCCGATGGGTGTCGACGGGTCGAAGTGGACCAGGACGTTGTCCTGGCTGAGCAGCTCCTTGACCTGGTCGAAGGCAGCTTGCTGAGCAGTGCTCCATTCCCAAGCGATGTCTTTCCTGGTCAGCTTGTGCAGTGGCTCCGTGATGGTAGCCAGGTCAGGCAGGAACTTGCCATAGAATTGCACTGAACCCAGGAATGCGCGCAGTGAAGAGACGTCCTTGGGTGGTGGCATTTGCTTGACCGCGTCGAGCTTGGACCCTTTCTGGATGCCTTCTCTGGACAACTGATGCCCCAGGTACTCCACCACTGGCTGGGCGAAGGAACACTTCTCGAGACGGCACCGCAGACCCTTGTCGTCCAGGCGCTGCAGAAGACGGCGCAGATTCTTCAGGTGGGTTGGCCCATCTGGTCCACTGACAAGCAGGTCGTCAAGGTACACTGCCACCCCTGGGAGGTCAGCAGTGAGCTGCTCCATGATGCTCTGGAAGTAGCCGGGAGCAGACTTGATGCCAAAAGGTAGCCTGGTCTGGAGCAGGACCCCCTTGTGGGTGCTGAGGGCGAGTCTCTTCTGGCTTTCAGCAGCCAGCTTGATCTGGTTGTAGGCGTCTGCCAGGTCAATCTTGGTGAAGCAGAAACCACCGCCAAGTCGTCGCATGAGATCCTCTGGGAGAGGGATGGGATGACGATGGTCCTCCAGCTGAGGGTTCACCGTGACTGAGTAGTCGCCACAGACGCGAATTTTCGGCTTCTTCTGGCCAGGAAGAAGAGCCTTGCGCACTGGAACCACTGGCGTGCCGTAGGCGTTGAAGTCAGTCGGCTTCCAGATGCCCTTGTTGATGCCCTCTTGGTAAGCATTGACCAGGTCCTCTTGTATGGCGAATGGCACCGGACGGGGTTTGCAGAACACTGGCTTGGCCTCCTCCTTGAACTTGACCTCCAGTTCGAAGTCTTTGAGGCACCCCAGCTCCGGCTTGAACAGATCTGGGAAATCCTTGCAGAGGTCGTAGCAGGCCTTCTGCAGAACCTTGGGCTCATTGAGGCTGGACTTGACCACGTGTATCTCGCTCTGGGACGACTTGTGGATCATCTTGTCCAGCGATATACCCAATTTCTGAATTCCCAGACGACCCAGGATGTTGAGACGTGGCACCCTGGACACGAAAAACTGCAGCACGGCAGTCTTGCAGTTGGCTGGACCCAGAGCCTTGCAGCGAGGCTTGGCGTCAGCCTTGAACGATCCCAGCACTGGAATAGGGTGGTCCGTAGCAGAGGCGAAAGCCTTGGACGCTTCCTGGAGAGGCGGCTGGCCCAGTTGCTTCCACTGGTCCTCAGACAGGATGTTGGCCCCTGCTCCAGTATCCAACTCAAAGTTGACCGTGGACCCTTTGACTTGCACTGGGACTTGTAGCGAAGGAATGGAGGTCTCGCTGGCGTCCTTGACCGTGGAAAACTTCTCCATCTCCTTGACGCAGTTGGTCTGGACCGGAGGTTTGGCGCGCTTGGCCCGGCAGACCGTAGCGATGTGGCCTTGCTTGCCACAGGAATGGCAGGTCACGTCGCGGAACCTGCAGTCGTTCCTTGCGTGATCTCGCCCACAGGAATCGCACTTCTTCGCCCTGTCGCCTTGACGTTGACGCTGAGGCGGAGCCCCTTTCTTCTGGCGCTTTGGAGTGATCTTGTTCACTGGACTGCCTTGTCCGAAGACCGTCTCCTTGGCAACCTTGGCAGCTTCTTCCACCTCGACAGCGATGTCGATGGCCTTGGCGAAGGTAAGCTCATCGTCGGAGACCTTGAAAACCGCTTTCAGAACAGCCTCGTTGTTGATGGAGCAGATGAAGTTCGTCCGCATGGCCTCATCCTGGGGATCTTCAATGCCCGTGAAGTTGCAGGTGGCCGCTTTCTGGCGTATGCGGGCTGCCAACTCTTGTGGACTCTCCCCAGGCTTGCGCTTGGTGTCCGACCAGAACTTGAAGCGCTCACGAACGATGAACCTCTTGGGGTCGAATTGCTCCTTCATGAAGGCGCTGATCTCCTCCATGTTGAGGGCGTTGATGTCCTTCGGCGGCGTCTGTTGGGCGGCGAGGTTGGCCAGCATCTTGTAGACCACTGGCTGCTGATTGGTGAGAAAGACTTGTCTCTGCTTGCCCTCTGGAACGGAGTTGGCTCCGACGAAGGTCTTGAACCGGTTCCAGTAGTCCTCCCACAGTTCTGACGCAGAATCGAATGGCGCGAACGCTGGAATAGCCGCAGCCGGAAGCGTCGTGGTAGCAGCCGCAGATGTGGCGTTTCCTCCCTCCAAACGTTCAATCAGGGCTTGGAGTTGATCCTGGTGGGCAGCTTGCTGCTGCTTCATCTCCTCCTTGTGCTGCTTCTTGAGCACTTCGATGAGCTTGGCGAGATCGCTCATGGCTGGCGTGGAACCTCAGCTGTAGAGTCCTCAGCAGGCAGGTGCTGTAGAGCAGTGAATCTTCAGCAGGCACGCCACAAAACCCTGTTGTGTTTTTGGCCGAGTCCACAACAGGATTCCAAATAGGGACTTTGGTTCGAACCACACGCCGACGAGCGTAGAGCAAGGAACAGGAATAGAGCGAAAAAGCAGGAGAAGTTACACAGCAACCGCGCGGCGACTATTTATAGTACTTGCCTATAGAATGTTCCAGAAGCGAAGGTTCTAGAATCACACCTGATAAGATCTCACTTAGAGATAAGATCGCGCTCTAGAAACTTCCGGAACAATACCTACTACAGCAGTATTGCGAAAAATTCGATTTAATTTAATCTAGTGTTATTTAATTTAATTTAATTTAATCTAGTGTTATATAATTGAATTTAATTTAATTTGATTAATTCGTTTTTATGTAATTTAATTTAATTTAATTTAATTTGATGTAATGCAGTTTAATGCATTTTAATGTAATTTAATTTGGCCGCAGCTATTAAGTTTGGACGTCGTCGTCGTCGGCAGCATGCATGGCTACTTACGTGTTCCAGTCTAATGTCCGTCTGGTTTGTGGAGGGGTGGGTGGAGGACTGCCTAGTGCCTATATCACGACGACGACGACGACGACGACGACGACGACGACGACGACGGCGGCGACGACGACGACGACGACGACGACGACGACGACGACGACGACGACGACGACGACGACGACGACGACGACGACGACGACGACGACGACGACGACGACGACGACGACGACGACGACGACGACGACGACGACGACGACGACGACGACGGTGGAAGTGCTGTGTACCATGTTGCACAGACCGTATTGGCACAGGGGGTGGTGGGCCCAAGGGGTGGGTGGAGGACTGCCTATATCACGACGACGACGACGACGGCGACGGCGACGACGACGGCGACGACGACGACGACGACGACGACGACGACGACGACGACGACGACGACGACGACGACGACGACGACGACGACGACGACGACGACGACGACGACGACGACGACGACGACGACGACGGTGGAAGTGCTGTGTACCATGTTGCACAGACCGTATTGGCACAGGGGGTGGTGGGCCCAAGGGGTGGGTGGAGGACTGCCTACATCACGACGACGACGACGACGACGACGGCGACGACGACATACCGTCGCTTCTGCCCACACTGTGACCGCTGCCCGCTACTGGCTCTGCCTCGACTTTCGCACCCGCGTGAACCGGCGCAAGTTTGCGGTCGTCAGCATGTGGCGCAGAGACACCCCCGCTCGACCGTAGCCGCGCCGAGGTGGGCGTGTCTCGCCGCCGCCGCCGATGAATAAGCGCCGTCTACTCTACGCTTTCGCAATTCAGGTGCGGTTCAATCTAGTGTTATTTAATTTAATTTAATTTAATCTAGTGTTATATAATTGAATTAAATTTAATTTGATTAATTCGTTTTTATGTAATTTAATTTAATTTAATTTAATTTGATGTAATGCAGTTTAATGCATTTTAATGTAATTTAATTTGGCCGCAGCTATTAAGTTTGGACGTCGTCGCCATCGGCAGCATGCATGAGTATGCATGGCTACTTACGTGTTCCAGTCTAATGTCCGTCTGGTTTGTGGAGGGGTGGGTGGAGGACTGCCTAGTGCCTATATCACGACGACGACGACGACGACGGCGACGACGACGACGACGACGACGACGACGACGGCGACGACGACGACGACGACGACGACGACGACGACGACGACGACGACGGTGGAAGTGCTGTGTACCATGTTGCACAGACCGTATTGGCACAGGGGGTGGTGGGCCCAAGGGGTGGGTGGTGGACTGCCTACATCACGACGACGACGACGACGACGACGACGGCGACGACGACATACCGTCGCTTCTGCCCACACTGTGACCGCTGCCCGCTTGGCTCTGCCTCGACTTTCGCATATCCCGCGTGAACCGGCGCAAGTTTGCGGTCGTCAGCATGTGGCGCAGAGACACCCCCGCTCGACCGTAGCCGCGCCGAGGTGGGCGTGTCTCGCCGCCGCCGCCGATGAATAAGCGCCGTCTACTCATACGCTTTCGCAATTCAGGTGCGGTTCAGTCGCGCGCCGCACTGCTGTCCGTTCGTCGCCTACCTGAAGCTGCCCGGCGACCGCGCCGAGATTCAGACCTGGCTGGAACTGAACGCCTGGCTCAGCCGGCCGGAGGTGTGGGCGCGAGTCGCCCGGTTCGTCTTCTGACCCTAGCGCAGGACGCATGCATCGGCCGGTCGTCTGTCGCTGCGCCCATCAGCCGCTGCGCAGCTGGGCGCACTGGTGGCCAGTTGAGCACCTCTACTGAGCGCTTCGCAAACTCCTGACATGTGCAAAGGAGCCGAGTGGCTTCTGGCCGCCAACGAACGAGGCGATCGTGATCTGGGGTGCTTTGGCGATGTCTGTTGAGATGTGTGAGAGGAGGGTTGAGATCATTGACAAGTGCGTGACGAAACCCGACACGGACATGGCATCCGCAGTTGCCTAGCATCATCTCAATGTCATTAGATAGTTACCGCGGAGTTCGGAGAGAACACGAAATCGCGATATTCACTCTGCCTTTGTCGGTGAGCACACTGCATTTTTATAACTCAAGAGAGAAATGGTGAAAGTTCTTTAAACTTTCTACATGTGAACTAGGATCAATTGTCTACACGATGGAACAAACCCCATCTAATTCGGTTGCGACACGCTCGAATACGACTCAATCAAAGAGACCCTACTTTTGGCCGAAACGACGCTTTTCGGCCTGCTGGACGGCCTCGATCCGCAATCAAGCCGAAAAGCGTCGTTTCGGCCAAAAGTTGGGTCTCTTTGATTGAGTACCGACTCACGCGACTTCCGAAGCCAGTACCATTCAACAATTAGACTACATACACTACATACACTACATTGAAGTACACGGCTCTGTCGAGGTCGACATCTTGACATCTCCCTCCATTCACACAGGTACGGCTAGCCGTTTCGAATGTGTCTCGCGCATTGTTAGATAGATCACATTAGCCAACATTGACCTCGAGTATAGATTTGTACCACACTAATTACGTTGCTCGTGGAACATTCCTAGCATTCTGGTCTTAGATAATTATTGAAACAACTTGTCAAGTGTATGATATACCACGATACAATAGAGTTCTTCATTTACAACGCCTACTATAGTCACATTAATGTGCGACTCACGCGACTTCCGAAGCCAGTACCATTCAACAATTAGACCATACATACACTACACCGAAGTACACGGCTCTGTCGAGGTCGACATCTTGACATCTCCCTCCATTCACAACAGGTACGGCCAGCCGTTTCGAATGTGTCTCACGCATTGTTAGATAGATCACATTAACCTTCCTCGATCACTCGTATTACTAACATAGATTTGTACCACACTATTTATGTTGCTCGTGGAACATTCCCAGCAGGCTGGTCTTCGATACAACGACACTACACCAGCAAGCTTTTTGCGAAAGTTCGTGTGAATTAGGCCCAGAGTCTCACTGCCAATTTAAGAAGAATAAAATGAAGAATCGGTGAAATGATTCATTTAGTTCAAAATGTTAGGGGGTCGAGTGTTGGGCGCCTGCAGGTTGCACCAAGAGGCACAATATACAAATAACAAACTGAGCACAATTATGTACGTGCCTCTGCAGTGCCGTCCGGACCGCCATGTCTTATATGTGAAATTTCTCCCTCTTATACCTCTCTTTTCTTCTTGAAACAAATATGGCGCGGGGAAGCAACTCGTCGGCCTGATTGCAACGACCCCTGTCGACCACGTGTGTGTGATGCACAAAGAGTCCGGCGTGAATCTGTCGTTTCGTTCATTCGGCCATTACTGCCGAATGGTGCGTGAAAGAAAGATAAATAATGTGGAGCCTCACGACGCGATCGCGAGCGACATCTTCACATAGCCCGATAGCCGATTGAATCGCTATTTAACAAAACTGTGTAGCTCCTGAAGTTGGCTCAAAAGTCAGCGGACGTCATACTCCTCATGACCTCATGCGACGCATTTGCAGCGCCGGAAAGTACAACATACTCAGTACCTGGCTGGTTAGCGCTTGTTCATCTATGTACGTATCTCCTTCTGCCCTTACCAGTACTCGATCTCGATGCAGTTGCCCAAAGGAGCCTCTATTGTGAATGGCGACGTGGTTTGGGAGAAGAAGGTGGATCCGCTTTTTGAGCGAATGGAGCAAGAAGTGCACGATTCAGTTCCCATGGCTGGCGAAAAGCGGAAGCAGTGCGTCGTTCACCCGTTGAAGAGAGTCCGCAATCACTGTCCGAAGTGTGATGTGGGCTTCTGTCACAGTGTCCACTGCTACTCGAAGTGGCACAACGACTTGTCGTTCATGCCGGAGTCATTCCGCAAACTCAGCACAGCCGCTCAGGACTGGATCAAGTTCAAACAGATCCGCCAGTCTGACTTGGGCGGGCCTAAGAAGAGTTAAGACTAAGAAGCAGTAGGCTGTAGTGTAGTGTTGTGTGGCAGGCAGCAGCAGGCGCGTGTTCTCCTCCTCTCCTACTACTCGTCACTCGAATTCATTTTGTTGGTGTTTCGCTTCGATTATTTTGGTTTCCAATTCCAAATTCGCTCTTCGTTTTCGGAGTGCCCTACCCATCCGCGCCGCTATGTTGTTGTGGGCTGTGTTGCAGTGTAGTGTGTGTTGTTGTCGTGTCATGTGTGCGGTGCCCCACCACCGTCTCCGTTGGCAGCTACATACGTACTCGTTTCGTCTACGTCTCTCGATTGTCGATTGATGATTGATTTCAAATGTTGATTTGGCTGTCAGTGGTGGCCAGTTGCAATCCGACTGGCCTGCACGCTGCCTGTACTTACAAATATATTTGGATTTTCGCTCTGCTTCTCTCCAGAACAAGTTAGTTGACAATATGAGCCATGTCGTGTCTAGAGAATAAACGTAGTTGCATCGGCATAGCACTTGCTTCATGATGTGCAGGAGACAGTAGTTGCACTAAGCGAACGATGCTGTAGCACTGCTGTAGACGGTGTGGTAACCGAACCGGTGTGAATGTGCGTGTGCAACATCGATCAGATCGATTCTTGACGTTTCAGTCGTTTTCGTTTGCAACCGAATAGAGGGCTAGCATCGGGGTGCATCGCTACTTCGCTAGTGTGCAGTCACTCAGTGGCCACAATGGGAGCTTTCTTTGAAAAGGCAGCCCTCATTATGACCCTCCTGAGGACTCTTCAACGTAAGCTGTGATGACGTAACGTATTGAGCAAATGCAATTGAGCATGAGTAATGAGAACTTTTGTCAAGCTAGGGGTGTTTGCTTTGTAGAGGACATTGACCATTTCAGCCGGCAGCTCATCGGCGAACTCAGAAATGTCAATCGGACTTTGAAGAAGGTAACGCACTGATTCTTCTGGGGCTGATCGGGATAGAGCATGCATGTGTTTTACAATGTTTCAGCCCACTAAGTCCGGACGATGGTTGCGCACATCAAAACCAACTGCTCGTACCGCTACTCCTGTATGCGCTATTCCATCTTCAACTGTCGTCGTACAATCCAAGAAATATGGGATGTCGCCATTCACTCTTTGCAGTTGGAACGGTTTTATCGAACCGCATCAGGTGTGCCTCGGTGGCTGTGTATGCAGTTAGCTGGCAAAGTAAGTCACCCCGTTTGCCCAAGTCACACGCGAGCAGAAAATTTTTTTTCTCGAACACACCTCAAAAGTTCGATCCACTTACGTCAGGAGCGATCCAAATTTGTTAGTGGACTGGTTCTGCATTTGGCGGACCACTCCAATTTTGGGACATGGTAAGTGGACGCGTCACTCTCGAAATCCGTCTTGTGTCCACTTACGCATGACTGCCGTCCACTTATTTTAATGCCAAAGTCCACTTATTCTGTAATGCTTGTCTTGGACAGGTCAAATGGCCCCGTTTGGCAGTTCTGCCAGTGCCAAGCAAGCAGTGGACGGTTCTGGGACCATATGTACGTGTAGCCGGGGGGGGGGGGGGGGGGGGGGGGGGGGGGGGGGGTGAAGCCCCCCCCCCCCCTAGCCGGAGGTGTACCCCCCAGGTACCCCCCTCCCGCCTTCCCCAAAAGTCCCCCCCCCCCTAGAATTTCAAAAATTTTCGCCTGCGGCGCTTAAAAATGGCAAAATTTTCGCCTGCGGCGCTATATTTTGGACGTTTTTGACCAAAATTAAGCAATTTTTGGTACTTTTTGGCCTATTTTTGCAAAATTTTCTTATTTTTTGGTACTTTTTTGGCAAAATTTTTAGGTCATTTGACCCCCACTCCAGGGGCCTCAGACCCCCCCCCCCCCCCCTGAGGGGTCCTATACCCCCCCGACCCCCCCCCCCCTCCCCGGCTGGCGGCTACACGTACATATGTCTGGGACAATTGACTCGGTCCGCTTACGTGGTCTACGTTGTCCACTTATTGGTGCAGAATGGTCGGGATATTTTTCGCAGACAGATCTACACACCCCACCAAAAGGAGTGACTTGACATACGTGGACACAAGATGAGTAGTTTTTTGGCATTTTGAACTAGTCGAAAGTGCTGGAAAATTGGACGGACCGGTCAATTTTAATAAGTGGACGCGTCATTTGGCAAACCGATAAGCGGCTCGAGTAAGTCACAGCAATTCCCCCCCCCCCCCCCCCCCCCCCTAAGTCACAGTGACTTGGCGGGTTCCATATTTGGTTCGTGACTTCCTGGGCCAGTTAGAACGGTTCACTGTATTCTCTAAATCGCACCTGGGGCTGTGCGTGTCGGCTGGCGATTGCCGAGATTATGTGTGTTATGTTCATATAACGACTACAGAAAGGTGGGGCACCCACCTTCCGACCTTCTCCCCCCCCCCCCCCCTCCTCCGTGTTCCGCCGACTCCTCCTACCCCCCCCCCCCCCCCCCCCTCCCCCCTCACCCTGCGCCGCGCAACCCTCCTCCTGCCTCAACGACAGCGCCGTCGACTTTCAGAGATGTTTGATGAATGCGCCGAGATGTGGAAGTCTATGTACAAAGTGAGCGAAGAGGTGGAACAAAAAGGATGGATAGAAGATTATGATTATATGGTCGTCGCTGCGCACAAATTTCATCTGCGACGGTGCAAGACGATGTCATATGAGGTGTCGAAAGTGGTCAATCACTTGATCAGCATTTTATTAACACCAGACGAGGAGAGAGACCATATCAACAAGACCAGGCAAGTCGTCCGGGGGACGCAGTATACTCCACAAATTTGAACTCCTACGCACGGTGACTCCTCCGCGGTTGTGGCCTCCTGACACTCCCAATCGCAAAAGTAATGCCGAATTCGTGATCTACATCCCAGAATACCCCAGAATCGACATACAACACCCCTAGCTTCCTATGGACCCCCGGAACCAAAATTCTGCACTTGGGGTACGGTATCATGCGAATTCGTCATAGGTACGTTCAAACATCATCTAAACGCTAAACGAATGCCAAATTCGTAATCAGCGCCCCCGAAAACCCCGAAAGCGAGTATAATGTCGCGAAAGTCTACCCGACACCCAAAATTCAAATGGACGCGGCAGGGTTACTGTAGCTCTGCAAATTTGCCAAAACACTTTTCTGGACCAGATTTCAACGTAGAATCGTTTGAAACCACTTTTGGAACGATTCGGCAGCGCATTCGAGCGCTATAGACGCCGAAATGCGAAAATCGCAAAATTCGACCCCGGAGTCGAAAAAGTCGCAGTGTAAGAAAGTTTTTTGTGTTTCGCCCGATTTTCTCCGTTCATGGCTCATTCGATAGAGGACATCTGGGAAGGAGCAACAAGAGTGGTCTCGCCGCTCTAGCTGCTACCTAGCTCGCACAGCAGCCCGTCAAAGTTGACCCGGGGCCGAAAATCGCGAATTTTTCAAATTTGGCGCCAAAATGGGTCTCGCAGCGATCCAATTCTTTTTTTGCACCCTCGGCCCTATCGAGTACTACAACATATCAAAAGATAGTATATACCATTATATGCAACTTTCTCGAGTTCTACCTTGCTCAACCCATTTTTCAGTACTTTGAAAATTTAAATTTTTGAATTTCCCGCCAACGGGGTCGCGGAGCGTGACCCCGTTTGGTGTGCAGGTTGCCCACTTACTAGGCCTACCCAACGCAAAAGACCGTTTGCAAATCGGCCGCTTCACGCGCGAACGCCGTTGACTGTAATTTTCTGCGTTTCGCGCACAAACGCTATATACTCCACACTTTTTGTGGAGTATAAAAATGTTAATGCCTCCGCTGCGCAACAAAAATCATACGATGCACGACATTGGAGGCATTCTGGGTAAGTCTGTAACTGCTTCTACCACTTCCATTGCTATTCTGAAACGCAGCCGTCCACAAAATCAAGTGTCAAATGTGTCGGATGGATCACACCACACTTGTTGCAGATTGCATAAAGTCAGCTCTCAGCGGCTTCTCGCAAGCGTCTCAGAAGTTGACAGAGATTGGCAAGGTGCTGACTTTCTCGGTCGTTGTTTGTTACTCATAATCAGTTGCAAATTGTAAAGGGAGTTCTGTGGTTGAGGGGGGGGGGATTAGCTTAGCTTAGCGGTGAACCGTTGCTTGACCTTGACCTTGAGGAGTCTGTGTAGAAGTGTTGCAGAACTGCATTCCCTGCTCAGACAAGCGACGTTCAAGAAGTAGGAGCTGGTATAGAGCGAGTTGTTTCCGACTTGATGTTGGTAGACAAGGTGGCGATTCTGAAGCTCATCGACCTGTGGGAGGGCGTGACGTGATACAACGCGAAGGGGAGATGGCGACTTTTCCTACCATTCCCGTATTCTATGGTACTGTTGTATCTGCGGTGTTCGTTCGAGGCTTCAGCTGTTGCTTCACGTGACTTCGCTTGCAGGTCGCATTAAGGATGTGCACGAGGATTCCATTAACAGCGCCCAGCTAATTCGAGACAACGCTCTCTGCCCACCTTTTGTAAAGGCGACTGATATACTATCCCTTTGGCTACGACCATACTTTGGCTTTGGCTTTGGTTTACTTGGTAGTGTGCTTATACGACCATACGAACGAGATGGAAAGAACTTACCTACATATCTAACTCTGCAACTACCGTACCACTGTGTACATATTTCGTGAAACTGGCGCCTGGGCAGAAGTACCGGCAGGCCGCCGAAATCGCCCAAAATGGCCACCCGGAGTTCCGTCTCATTCACGACGCAAGGAGGAGTTGCGTCCCAGTCCCAGCCTGCGCAACTCTTTCCAGAGATTTGCTCAATTGCCACCGACTGATGTGCAAGTATAGCCAGCGCAACTAGCGAAGGGACGGCTCTTGCCATGGTTGTTGTTAGTATGTTGGTGCCTGTGGGTGCTGCGTAAAAGTTCACAA
>JASAMZ010006395.1:0-56105 GCA_030248115.1 Linhomoeus sp. GSCO2_2 | reverse complement strand
CTGGACAGGTTCGTGGTAAAGACGAATGTCGTACACGAATGATGTCAGCATGCAAAGGATTCCGGCGGTTTGTTTCAGACGAACCCCAACTACCAGGCGATCGGTCGGGGCTTTGCCCAGGACTACTATCGACTGTTCGACAGTCAACAGAAGAACGTGGCCTTCTTGTACGATGTAAGCAAGCCACTGTTTCCATTTCTACACCTCCAGAATGGCCTGATGTGTCAACTATACCACAGTCGCTATAGACTCGTGCGCGCGACCCTTCAGGCCGCCTCCCGGCTGACCTTGCCGGGCCCCGACCCCCAAGGCGTTATAAATAACTTCCCCAAGGACCAGGTTGGCGGCCGGCGCGGGGGGGGGGGGCACGCACGCACGCACGCACGCACGCACGCACGCACGCACGCACGCACGCACGCACGCACGCACGCACGCACGCACGCACGCACGCACGCACGCACGCACGCACGCACGCACGCACGCACGCACGCACGCACGCACGCACGCACGCACGCACGCACGCACGCACGCACGCACGCACGCACGCACGCACGCACGCACGCACGCACGCACGCACGCACGCACGCACGCACGCACGCACTCGCGCGAGCCAAATAATCGTTTCAATTAATCTGAAACAGAAATTGCTTGTTTCAAGTGGTCACCCAGAATGCAATGCTGCAGACACTGCCATTCACCCAAGTGCGGCACACGCTGATGAGTGCCGACGCCCAGCCGCTGCCCTGCGACAACGGCGTGCTTGTCTCAGTGATGGGACAATTCAGGGCGAGTATCTTACAACATTTATAACAGGCTCCGGTTTTGAAATTGACTCTTGTGTCCCGACAGGTTGTAGAAGGAGAGTCGAGTCTTTCGCAGAGCGTGTGCGAAATTAACTGTGTTCTCACCCGCATCTTGGCAGTTTGAGCAACAATAAGAAACAGCTCATTTCGAGCTACGTTTGAATGAATCTGACAAGAAACTCAAAAGTGCTACGAGTTTGTTGGAACATCATCCGCTTTCAAACGATGTCATTGCACCCTTCACCATAAATTACATAGCATGATCGACTTTTCAGAGCCATTTTGCGTCTTGAACCATTAAGCGTTTGAATCGTAGAGTGATCGGTGAGCCTTGGCCCTCTTTACGACTGCTTAACGCCGAGATCCAAGTGCACGACGGACGGTCGGACGGACGGACGGACGGACGGACGGACGGACGGACGAACGGAACGGACGGACGGACGGACGAACGGACGGACGGAACGGGACCTTCAACCCGTTCGTTCTCACGAACGCCACGTTTGGCTTGATACTCGTAATGTCGCTGTTCAGACTCGGACAACAGAGCGCTGGCCCACAACTACTGTACCGGGTGTCCCAAAAGTCCAGCCCCCCATCCACAGCACGCTGTGTAAAGGCTAGCGAAGTCATACTTGCACACATGGTAGCCTATTATGTTTGCAACTCGGATGCAAAAATTCAGCACTCTGTCTCAACCCATGCGCAAATGCGGGCACAAAACGTAAAATCGGTCGCCGATGCTCCTCCTCCTGGTGGAGGCCATCTCCATGGAGAAGAAGACCGTCACCAGCAGAACCAAGACAGGCAGACAGAATTTGACGGTCCACTGCGGGACAATTGCGAAAGATACGATACGAAAGTCATTCTTGCGTCATTTTGAAGCTCATTATGTTCTCTTTCAAATGACATCTTGCCAGCTGCCAAATGTCGCCTCGTTCGCGAGCTGTAGCCAACCAAAGGCGACGCGATCGTTGAATTTGAGTAATTTTACGTTTTGTGCCCGCATTTGCGCATGGGTTGAGATAGAGTGCTGAATTTTTGCATCCGAGTTGCAAACATAATAGGCTACCATGTGTGCAAGTATGACTTCGCTAGCCTTTACACAGCGTGCTGTGGATGGGGGGGCTGGACTTTTGGGACACCCGGTACATCAGGGGCCTCTGTCATTGCTGCTGAAGTCCGGATATTTCATATGTCAACATCGCAGGTTACCTCGTTTGATCGCATACTCAGTGAAATTAACGTGCGTAAACCTACAGCATACACGTTTAGGCGCAGACGGTAGAGCGCTGGCCCGCAACTATTCAGCCAGGGCCTCTGTCATTGCTGCTACCGTCTGAAACTCCATACGTCAAGAGCGCAGGTACTTTCCTTGTCTGGTGCACTGCAGATTCGAAGGATTTCTTCTGGAACTTCAACATGGCGTGTGTTTCAGAGGATCGACTCGTGGTGGAGTGGAGTAAGAGAACAAGGAATGACAAGATGGACAAGGAGTTAGAGGAATGAACAACAAGGAAGAGCAAGAGTCTATCAATCTTTACTATTGACTGGTGTTGATGCTTACTGTACTTTCGTCGTTCGCTGCTTAGTCTGTGTGTGCGACAAGTTTCCTAGGTCGTCATATGTACAACCGCGTGAAATCGCAAGTTTTAACCAGGCAAGTCGTCCGGGGGACGCAGTATACTCCACAAATTTGAACTCCTACGCACGGTGACTCCTCTGCTGTTACGGCCTCCTGGCACCCCCAATCGCAAAAGTAATGCCGAATTCGTGATCTACATCCCAGAATACCCCAGAATCGACATACAACACCCCTAGCTTCCTATGGACCCCCGGAACCGAAATTCAGCACTTGGGGTACGGTAGTGCAACTTCGTGACAAGTACGTTCAAACATCATCTAAACACTGAACGGATGCCAAATACGTAATCAGCGTCCCCGAAAACCCCGAAATCGAGTATAATATCGTAAAAGTCGACCCGACACCCACAATTCAAACGGACGCGGCAGGGATACTGTAGCTTCGAAAATTTTTCCAAAACACTTTTCTAGACCAGATTTAAACGTAGAATCGTTTGAAACCACGTTTGGAATGATTCGGCGACGCATTCGAGCGCCACAGACGCTGAAACGCGAAAAACGCAATTTTTGACCCCGGAGTCAAAAAAGTTCCACCAAGATAACTTTTTTGTGTCTCAACCGATTTTCTCCGTTCATGGCTCATTCGATAGAGGACATCTGGGAAGGAGCACCAAAAGCGGTCTCGCGGCTCTAGCTGCTACCTAGCTCGCACAGCAGCCCGTAAAAGTCGACCCGGGGCTAAAAATTGCGAATTTTTTAAATTTGGCGCCAAAATGGGTCCCGCAGCGATCCAATTCATTTCTTCCACCCTCGGCCCTATCGAGCACTACAACATATCAAAAGATAGTATATACCATTATATGCAACTTTTTCGAGTTCTACCTTGCCTAATGCATTTTTCAGTACTTTGAAAATTTAAATTTTTGAATTTCCCGCCAACGGGGTCCCGGAGCGTGACCCCGTTTGGTGTCCACCCTGCCCACTTACTAGACCTACTCAACGCAAAAGACCGTTTGCAAATCGGCCGCTTCACGCGCGAACCCCATCCGATCCAAATTACTGCGTTTCGCGCACAATCGCTATATACTCCACACTTTTTTGTGGAGTATAAAAAGCGTACATGTATTACAAATTCTTACTAGCCTTCGACTCTACCATACCACATATCGCCGGCATCTGAATGCGAACGAAGGCTGGGTAAAGACAAGTTTTATTTTGTGTTACTAATTGATTGTGGCCTAGTATGCCCATTCCATTTCTGAAGATTTCGCCGTTAGCTCATCGGACGAAAAAGTCGGTTTTTGACAGTTCTTCAACTCTAATTCCAAATATCTCGAAATTGTACTATTAAAAACTGTAGGAATGTGTCGCGTAATCTTAGTGGCGTACAGCCATTTTATTACTGTCTTCAGGTTTGTCAGAATAAGACGTTTGATATTTGTCAATTTATGGAATTGCGAGAAATAGCAGCGTAATTCTATTAAATTCCACATTTGCAGAAAATTTTATTTTGCGTTGCAAATTATCCGCGGTCGATGCGCTTGCCATTTCTGAAGAAATTGCGCCGATCGCTTAACAGACGAAAAAGTCAATTTTCGACATTTTCGTCTTTTAACTACGCGCATCTCGAAATTTCTATTTTCAACAACTGCAAAACTATGTCACAAATTTTTGGTGCCGTACGGCCTTTCTATTTCGGCATTCACCGTCGTCAATAAAAGTCATTCTATTTTTGTCAATTTATGAAATTCTGGCTAATAAGCGTGAATTTCTATCAAACTCCACATCTGCAAAAATTCTCTTTTGTGTTACAAATTATTCTCTGTCTTTGCTATTTCCATTTCTGAAGAAATTTCGCCGCTAGCTCATCAGGTGAAAAAGTCGATTTTCAACATTTTCATATTTTGATTGAAAATATCTCGAAATTGCAATTTTTAAAAACTTCAAAACTATGTCACAAATTCTTATCGGCATACGACCTTTCCATTTCTGCATTCACATTCGTCATTAAATGACTTTGTATTTTAGTTAATTCATGCAATTTTGACAAATAATCGCGTATTTCTATTAAATTCCACATCTGCTAAAAATTTCTTTTGTGTTACAAATTATCCGCGGTCCATGCTCCTTCCATTTCTGAAGGAATTTCGCGGCTAGCGCATTAGACGAAATAGTCGATTTTCGACATTTTCGAATTTTAATTGCAAATATCTCGAAAATGCGAAATTAGCAACAGAAACGGACATCGGATCCGTACTCAGCGACCTTGACTCTACTTGACCACATATGTCACATATCTTACTTCGGTGCCACGGACGGACGGACGGACACACAGACAGACAGACAGACAGACAGACAGACATTGTCATCCGTATATATGTTACGTCCAGTTTCCGTATTCGTCCAGAATCCGTATATACGGATTCTGGACGCTGCACTGTCCAAAATCCGTATATACGGATTCTGGACGCCACGCCGTCCAGAATCCGTATTGTAGGAAGGCGCAGGCCTGTATACGTTTTCTGGACGTCCAGAAAACGTATTCGAGTGAATGCGTGCAAGGAGCTTACTCCAGCCTGAGCCGGAGGTGAAGTATACGGTGGAGTGTTCACCCCACCTACAGTTTGCACTAAAACTCGGTCGACGTCGCGCCTGGCAGGTCTCAGCTGAGGCTTAGCGCGACCACCAACTTCAGGGCGCGCTCCGCGCGCCCTGAAGTCGGTCACCGGTCGCGTTAAGCCTAAGCTTCGACCCGCCAGACTGCGACGCCGACTGACTCTTGTGATCCGTTTCTGGGCGCAGGGCGAGCCTAAGCATAGCCTGATTTCAAAGGAAAATCCAACTTTCAAAGAAAATTGCACAGTTATGTAACTTGAAGGCTAATATTTTTGGCGCTTTTAATCTTATTCTAGAGAAGAATAGAAGTGAGAACGAACTTTTGATTTTGAATATGCAACTTTTGAGTGCGAATATAGTTTCCGCTTACAAAGCGCGTTTAAAAATTGCGAATCGGCTTTTCATTCTGAATAAACCACTTTTAACCGCATGTTCGCCGAGAACGTACTTTCCTGTTTTAAAATGAAGGTAGCGCTTTTGACGGCATTGGTTGGCCTGATCCTCATATGAGCGCTTTCTAAGCGTACTACATACATAGGAGGAGATCGTAGACCTGAGCCTAGGCTAAGCATACTAGGCGGAGATCGTAGACCTGAGCCTAGGCTAAGCATACTGGGCGCCACGGTTGCGGAGATCGCAGACCTGAGCCTATGCTAAGCATACTAGGCGGAGATTGTAGGCCTGAGCAGGCGGAGATCGTTGGCCTGAGCCTAGGCTAAGCATACTAGGCGGAGATCGTAAACCTGAGCAGGAGGAGATCGTAGACCTGAGCCTATGCTAAGCATACTAGGCGGAGATCGTAGACCTAAGCCTATGCAAAGCATACTAGGCGGAGATCGTAAGCCTGAGCAGGCGGAGATCGTAGGCATTAGCAGGAGGAGATCGTAGGCCTGAGTCTAGGCTAGGCATACTAGGCGGAGATCGTAGGCCTGAGCAGGCGGAGATTGTAGGCCTGAGCCTATGCAAAGCATACTAGGCGGAGATCGTAAGCCTGAGCAGGCGGAGATCGTAGTCCTGAGCCTAGGCTAAGCATAATAGGCGGAGAGCGTAGGCCTGAACAGGAGGAGATCGTAGTCCTGAGCCTAGGCTAAGCATAATAGGCGGAGATCGTAGGCCTGAGCCTAGACTAAGCATACTAGGCGGAGATTGTAGACCTGAGCAGGAGGAGATCGTAGACCTGAGCCTATGCTAAGCATACTAGGCGGAGATCGTAGACCTGAGCCTATGCAAAGCATACTAGGCAGAGATCGTAAGCCTGAGCAGGCGGAGATCGTATGTAGGCCTGAGCAGGAGGAGATCGTAGGCCTGAGCAGGAGGAGATCGTAGGCCTGAGCCTAGGCTAAGCATACTAGGCGGAGATCGTAGGCCTGAGCAGGCGGAGATTGTAGGCCTGAGCAGGAGGAGATAGTAGGCCTGAGCCTAAGCCTAAGCCTTAGCCTAAGCCTGAATCTAATGCTGACTTTAAATCAAATCCATATGTTTACGGCTGCGTCTTCCTCTCAAAAGTTAAAAGCGCTTTGTTCAATTTCAAAAGCGCTTTCTTCATTTTCAACAATTTTAAAAGCGCATTCTTCAAAATTAGAAGCGCAATCTTTATTTTAAGCGCTCTGAAATGAAAAGCGCTTACTCCAAAATAAAAAACCCGATGTAACAATTAAAAGCGTCGAGTATTTGTCCCCTAACTAAACACACCGGCCCCCGCCCGCCCACCCAAGTCGCGTATGCACTTCGCGAATACGGATTCTGGACGTCCAAAAAGCGTATACGAGTGTTCGACTGCGCGCCTTTCTCGAATACGGATTCTGGACAGAACGGCGTCCAGAATCCGTATATACGGATTTTGGACAGTGCAGCGTCCAGAATCCGTATATACGGATTCTGGACAAATACGGAAATTGGACGCGACATATATACACCTCGCCGCGCTGAGGCGCGGCGAAAAAAGAGGTCACTTTTTTTTTGGACCACCCGGTACATTCAGTGCTTGGCTGCATTGCGTGTGAGCGGCTAGTTATTCCACACATTACTACATCGTCAATACAGTGCATACACACTGTATGTGGGTATTCCACCGTTGGGATTTCAGAGGCTGTGCCTTCAAAAGGCGGATGTCCTGGCGTGAACTTGTTTCGCCGCCCCCCAGGGCGGCGAGTATATATACGGACGCTCTTGTCTGTTCGTTCCTCCGTGGGTGGGTGTGTGTGTCCGGAACAACTAGACATGACGGTTAGTGCCACCCGATGGAGTCGAATGCGCTGAGTAACGTGCCGTTGTCCGTTTCTGTTGCTAATTTCGCTATTTCGAGAAATTTACAATTAAAATATGAAAATGTCAAAAATGACACTTTTATTTACAAGTCGTATCGACAAAGTTTTTGCTGGAATGGAAAGGGCATAAGACGCGATGAATTTGTGACATAGTTTCGGATTTTGGAAATCACGAAATCAGGGATATTTTCAAGGTTTCCGTCAAAATTCCCAAATTTCGACAATTTCAAACAGCTTAAATTTCAAAACTTCTTTGCACGGATGTATCGAGCATAGTCTGCCAAGTATTTAGCAAATAGTTTCAGCGAATATAATTAACGAAATTTAGGATATTTTTAAGGATTTTGCTAAAAACCACAAATTTCGACGATTTCAAACAGCTTAAATTTCAAAACTTTTTTGCACGGATGTATCGAGCATAGTCTGCCAAGTATTTAGCAAATATTTTCAGCAAATATAATTAACAAAATTTAGGATATTTTTAAGAATATTGTTAAAATCCCCAAATTTCGACATTTTCAAACAGCTTAAATTTCAAAACTTCTTTGCACGTATGTGTCGAGCATAGTCTGCCAAGCATTTATCAAATAGTTTCACATTTTATAATTAACGAAATTAGGGATATTTTTAAGGGTATTGTCAAAATTCCCAAATTTTGACAAATTCAAACAGCTTAAATTTCAACACTTCTTTGCACCGATGTATCGAGCATAGTCTGCCAAGTATTTAGCAAATAGTTTCAGACATTATAATTAACGAAATTAGGGATATTTTTAAGGGTTTTGTCAAAATTTCCAAATTTCGACAATTTCAAATAGCGTAAATATCAAAATGTCTTTGCATTGTTGTGTCGGGCATTGTCTGCCAAGTATTTAGCAAATAGTTTCAGATTTTATAATTAACTAAATTAATGATATTTTCAAGGGTTTTGTTGAAATCCCCAAATTTCGACAATTTCAAACAGCTTAAATTTCAAAAGTTCTTTGCACGGATGTGTCGAGCATAGTCTGCCAAGTATTTAGCAAATAGTTTCAAATTTTATAATTAACGAAGTTAGAGATATTTTTAAGGTATTGTTAAAATTCCCAAATTTCGACAATTTCAGGCCCTAAGCCCAAAAGAATAGGGCGTCGTCCCATTTATGCCCTTTACAATAGGGCGTCGTCCCATTTATACCCTTTTCAATAGGGCGTCGTCTCATTTAGACGCCTTTATTGCACTGTGTGCCTGCGACGAATTTCTCTGATCCATTTATGGATCAGTCACCACAATTATAAGCGCAAAGTGTGCCTGCGGCGATCTTCTGATCCATATGTGGATCAGGTACCACGAACAAATCCAAGACCAATTGCGGCGATACCCCACCAGATTGTCGACTATATGCCTAGCGGCACTTCACTATCCAGTGCACATTATCGCGCACACGCTCTCAAGTTTACACTGATGCCAACGTGGTGCCACAGTTTTTAGACAAAGCTTGTTTGCTTCAACGGAGAAGTGGCGGACCATTGTTTGCATGTATTCCCAAAGTGCACACAGAGATGTACAGTCCCGTCCGGAAATAACGCCTCGAAAAACGCGTTTGCGTTCTGAGCGCGTTTTCATGCAATACATGGAAATTTCTTGATTGAAAAGCGTCCAACGGATTGAAGACACATCGTGTAGGTTTGTTTGGCTTGTTTATGGCCTTGTAAACCTATAGGTATTCTTTCCTTGCTTTGATTTCTTCAAAATCTACGAATTTCCAAAGCTGATTGAGTGTCGAAAATTTATGGGAATTCTGGTCAAAATGTGCGGTCATCGTGCGTCCTATAGTCGTAACTACCCTTAAAGACAAGTTTTCTATCCTTTTGACACGCTTCGATTACCGAATTTGGCATAGAACGCAACAAAACGCATCTCAGAACGCAAACGCGTTTTGAGAACGCAACAGGGCGTTATTTCCGGACGGGACTGTACCTATGAAGTTACCTAGATACCTACAAACGCGCACGCAACGCGATGTTTGGGCACGAACGAATACACAAGTCGTTTTTCCACTTTGATTCACGCCAGAGCGAAGATACTGTAGCGGCGTGATTCAGCCCATTTTCACAAGTATAACCTCTAAGCACAAGACTAAGCGTGAGCCTGTCTTTCAGCTGTAGCCTTCAAGTATGCCACCTTCGAAATAAAAGTGAGACGCAGTCTAAATATTCCGCTACAGTACCCGGGTTCGGATCTGGCGAGCATTCACAATCTGGACGAGCAGAGGGCCGTCGCCGCTCTCACTCTGCAGGAGTTAAAGTCGACGACACACGTGAATGGGCACTGGCGCAAATGGATCGGCCTTACAAAGGTTCGTTTTGGGCTTGGGCACAGCGCGATATTGCATGCCGCCAAGGTCGCTCTATGCCACATTATCCGCCACCACCCCCCCCCCCCCCCCCCCCCCCACATTCACACTTCCATTGCTCTCGGGTGGGCGGGTTGGCCACAGATAAATCGGTATTGCCACCGATGAAAAGCGCGCAGGTCACAGATGGACGTGCATCTTCAAAGATAAATGTGTAAGTTCACAGATAAAGGTCCCGAACCGCACACACTGCGTACGATCACAGATAAATATGTAACATCACAGATAAATGTGTATCGTCACAGATGTCTCTGTCGACGCCGCGCCTGGCGGGTCTCAGCTGAGGCTTAGCGCGACCACCAACTTCAGGGCGCGCTCCGCCTAAGCTTCGACCCGCCAGACTGCGACGCCGACTGACTCTTGTGCACTGTGGGCGCAGGGCGAGCCTAAGCATAGCCTGAACCGGAAGGAATATTTGTCAACAGTAGGCGACCCCGTAGTACTGCTAAACGCTGATTGGTTGGATTGCGCGACGACCACGCCCCCTCTTCCTCTGATCGCCGTCTCTCTCTCTCTCTCTCTCTCTCTATTGGGCAGTTGTGTAACGGACAGTCGAGAGTTGGGCTAGTAGTCGTGAGTTGGACTCGAGTCACGAGTGTACTTAGTGTGAATAAACTGGGAGTCTTAGAGAGAGGCCGGCCTGACAGAATAGGCCGAGCAGCAGCCCGCCAGTCAACATATTCTGCTTTGGACTATTTGAAGAAACTGTCAACATTATTCACCCAATAAATGTGATGTGGCACAGTTATTTGTGATGTTACACATTTATCTGTGCAAAACACCCACGGACTCGGCTGTGAAAAGTCATCTGTGAAGATATCCATTTACATAGTAGTGAGCATACAGTAGTGGGGGATGAGACTGGATACCCCACATCGACTCGGGATCGCCGCCGGATCCCGTCCGTGACCCACTACCCGAACACGCCCGTGATCAGCTACTGAGTCATGGTCGAAGTCGGTCCGTGACCCACTACCCGAACATGTCCGTGACCCACTACCGAGTCGTGGTCGAAGTCGGTCCGTGACCCACTACCAGACACGGTTGAAGTCGACCCGTGACGCAACAGAGTGCGTTGACGAACAGTCGTTGGATTGCAAACTACATCGTCTTTGTGTGATTAAGTATAGGGAGCATCGTGACTTCGGTTGCTATAAATAGACGTGCAACGCTCAATGAACGTCATTTCATCAATTTGTCAAAATGCGTTTCACGGACAACACAGTTGTCGATTCGAAACTCTTCTTTGACCGGTACGGACGCAAGTGTTACATCCCAACCATCTCGACGACGCTTGTGGTCATAGGTCTTCTCATATACTTCCGTCCATTCACAGTTCGAGAAGAGCTGACGGCGACTATAAATAAGTTTGAGAAGTCGCCCTGCGACAACAACAGCTCCTACGAGATCATCATCAACCTCGGCACCATATACTTGCCGAGCCGTCACTGCCTCCTCTACTGCACCCACACCAAGAAGACGTCCGTCTTCGACTGTTACGACCGAACAAAGTTCTGGAATCCCAACCACCTACATCCTGTCAAAAACGAAGTGTACCAAAACTGTGGGGGCTTCTATCATCAAGACCTGTGTAGGATCCCATTGGTTCTGAAAACGCTGGAAGGTACGGGTCCCACCTGTCATAAGTTGTCGTCGCAGTCTAATTACTCGGCTTTAGGAAACCATGGATGCAAAGGAGGCTGTGAGAGCGACCGTTCTCGATCCGGCCAGCAAAGGCGGCCTGACGGCGAATCTGTCGCAAATACGACAAGAAGCTCAAAAGCTGACTCATGACAAGGTCACCCTGAAGACCGTGAGAGAAGTGAGAGCCCAGGAACCCCGAATCCAAATCACACGCAAGTACCGCCGACGTTTCGACCGAGTACCTTTCTACGCCTCGAGGCACGGAGAGTGCCTGGCGGCCGACACTGGCTTTCTACCGGAACTCCCCTCTCTGCCGTGCTACATTCTATTCGTGGATTGCTTTTCGCGTGTTGCCTACGGCTACAAGTGTAACAAGCCGACGGCCGAGAACGTTGTGCGAGCTCTGGAGACGATCACGGAGAAACATAACCTCAGACCCAAATCATTTGTGTCAGACATGGGTGTGTGTGCGTCAACAACATAGAATGTTTGAAGTAGATTATTAAGCATCAGTCGGTTCAGGTGGAGAGTTCCGCAACGGTCGCGTGAGAGCCTTCATGACAAGACGCAACATCAACCAGTTCTTTAGTCTGGATCCTGTGACGAAAACGGCTATCGTAGAAAGGTTACAGAGGTAAGACAGCGAAGCGAGAATAAACCAAACGTGACAACATAATGCATACTTCCAGGACCATCAAGGAAACTGTGTACAAGTATATATCAGCCACGGGACAGTTCGACGTCGACCTAGACGACATCCTAGACAACTACAACCAGCACTGGCACAGATCGCTGCCGCCGCGCATGACACCTATGGAGGCGGCAGAACCTCAGAACCACGACAAGGTGTATCATTTCCTGTACACTAGACGGTGGCAACAGGCCAAGAACCATCGATTCAATTTGTACCTTCGACAGAAGGTTAGGACGGTCAAGTTTCCAGACAAGATGTCAAAGGGCTACAGATTCGCCAAGTGGTCTACAGAGATTTACACTATCAGTGTGAGTACCAGGAGATGACAGCACACAAACAGTGAACAAATGTTCGCTGCCATTGTCAGGAACGAATCCCCAGCCGCCCTGTTCGCTACAAAATCGCAGACTCCAGTGGCAGAGTCCTGGATGGGTCGTTCTACGAGAAAGAACTGCAGAAGGTCACTGACGACACCAAAGAGCAACTCCTCTTCAAAGTCAAGCGAGTTCTCAGGAGACGGAAGAACAAAGTCAACGGAGAACAAGAAGCCCTAGTGGTTTATGACACCCCGATGAAAAATCGCTACGCGGAGTGGGTGAAAGAATCGCAACTCGACAACGGTTCGATTATTACTGATCAGTGACATCGTCCTTCTCGTCTGGTTCTGGTAGCATCCGCGTTCGTACGCCTTGCGGTCCCAGAACGACTCTTTTGGTGTACCTGTAGTCTAATCCGCGCTTAGTCACTTCAAGTTGGTACAATCGTCGCCCTCTGTAGACGAAGCCGCGATTGACTCCCATTTGGGACCTCTGCGATTTCAGAGTCTCCAAGTAATGAATCGGAGTGTACTTGTTGTGAACCTGAAAGCCGTCTCTCGTTACACACAGAATTGCAACAAGTCAAACACCACATACACACTGACCTTTGAAACGCCCTTGGAAGACAGCTTAATCTTTTGAGCGTCGGTATAAGCCAGGTCGGCTTTGTAGGTATCTGTACCGTCGAGAATATCTCGAACTAAAGCTTCGATTTGAGGTGTCACTTCGGTGAAGGCGCAGTATGATTTGGCACTCAGAGCAACGACGCCTACGCCTCCAAATTCCTCCTTGAAGCTCAAAGGGCGTCTGGCGGAAAGAGGGTCGTCAGGATCGGCGAGCGTCTTCCACTTCTCCTTCATGTAGGCATCCTTCATCTGGGGCTTGACCATGTCGTCTAGGTTCTCTTCGGAAACGGCCAAATAGAAACTATCAGTGTCGGCCGTTATCAACTCCCAAGAAGAGCGCCGGAGGTAGAGTGCTGTAGGCATAGAGGAAATCACCAACAGAATAGAAAGAACAATAGAGTTACCAACTCACATAGGAAGTCAAAGTAGAAGCGGAGCATCAGTTGTTTTGCAGCGCCTGAAATTCACGAACAGAGTTTGGAAGCCTCCAATGACAACACAGCCAAACCCCACAACCTAAGATCGCCACGCCGTTCGCCAAGGGAACGTCCTCCATGTAGCTGGAGGGCTTCAGAACCACGAGCCAGTGGGAACCCTTGACATGGATCAAGTCCACAAATTCCTTCCGTCTGACGTACGTATGCGCCTCCTTCTCGTCGATGTAGCGATAGTGCATGTATCTCCACTTGGCTTCGATTTGCTTACCGTAGGAACTATCTGTAGAACGCTACCGTACTCATTATAGTCCAAGAATAACAAACCGCTAACCACTCACTGCCGCACAGCTTCATCGTATCTCCCATACTCTTGAGCGCTTTATTGGCGTCGGCCGCTCTTCGAGCTTTGGTTACTCGGTCGATGAATGCGCCAACCGCCGTGGAGCGCTTGTATTCGTAGAACGCGTACAGCTTGGTCACTTCCACACCCATGGAAAGATAGTACTGCAGCATGTCACTCGTGACGAGGAAGTCGGTGACGACGTTGCAGTTGAGTAGCATTCTAGTGGGCTTTCTGCTCCGTTCATTCGATTCGATGAATTCTTTCATGTGAGCGCCCACTTCTTCAAAGTGAACTTCACGTGGAGCAATGAAGGCGCCGAATTCGTCACAAACATCCTTTCGCAAATGTTTGGGTACGTGGGCGTCAACCAAAGCGAAGCCGTAGAAGCGGCCATCCTTAACGGCAGCCAACACTTGCTCTTGGGTGAGTTCGGTAAGCTTGTCGCCAGGCAGAGTCAGATAGGCGTCGAGAAAGCTAGCGATTTCTGGCGTCCGCCGCAGACGATTCCATTCGCATTGATACATTTCGACGTGACGATAACCCAACATAGATAGGTAGTCGTTGGCTTCCTGTGTCCTGGCCGCCCCTTCGTCCAGTCGCGCTTGATTGTTAGCCGTTCTCTTGATGCAGCTGTGGCCGTGTCTGCAAGTCGGTGCGATTAGTCAATGCAGAACCGCTCGAGGAAACTCAGACACCCACTGAAAGCATCCGTGAAAGCTGTAGGCAGTCTTCATCGACCGGACCAGCAGATCGAAGCGGAACCTCCGATCTCCCAGGGACACCTGACCGTCGCCGTCCAACAAACTGTCGCAGAGGTGTCGTCCGAGCTTGGAACTCGTCCAGTGAACAAATTCCATTTCCGGTCGTGAAGTGCCGCTGGGCAGAGTAGACGACCTCTTGAAGACGTCGCCGTTGGGAAGCCACTTGTTGGGAAAGCCGGAAGGCAGACTGCCCATCGCCCCTAGGTACATACTGAAGACGGGCGCTGAGTAATCTGCCCAACTTCCACCACGAACAAAGAAAGGAACCTGGTTGCGTCGTAGCCGACGCAGCGAGCGGTTGTCTCGTGACCGTCACGTATCTTGGTCAGTCCAGCCACATGCAGTCTCGTCCAGACGCAGCTCAAGCCACCCATGATGTTACGGCGGAAGGTGTCGAGCATGTCGGCGTTGGTCGCGTCGGGCAAGAAGAAGATTACGTCCGAATCGATGAGACGCTCCATGAGACGCAGGCTGAGCGCTGGGATGCTCACAACTTCTTTCAGAGGACAAATGTGGTATTTATGAAAGAAGGCGCTGAATTTGAGAATTGCATGTGGAAGCTGGGCCACGTCTGCTATGGAATACTGCTCGAGAAAATCGTTCATTGTGCGGCAGTTCTCCTCGAATAGTTGCTTCAGCTTGTCGTATTCGTCTTGGGAGATTCCCTTTTGCTTGAGTATACTATAGAAGCTGTCGATGGGCGGGAACTGCGTCTCCTCCAACTTGGACAAATCTCCGCCCAGCCAATCGAACCCGAATTTGAGCTTGCTAGAGGGGTACCCTTGAGAAGCCAGAAACGCGTCCAAGCTCGTCGTAGGCGCCTAGAATGGAACAGTTAGACTATCGAATGGAAGAGTCTGCAGTCTGCAGCCAACCTGTAGTCTGTAGACGTCTTTGAAGGCCAAACGATCGCAGGCCACGAGTACATAGTCTCCCTGTTGTATGATTAGTTGACGGATTTCTTCACCTCTGTCTCTCAGATCGGCGACCAGTTCAGGTTCGATTAACTTGGCATCATATCCTGAAAAGTCGGAAGGTGTAGGAAGGCAAGACGCGCCGATGCAGACAACTCACCAGAACCGTGGTACGAGTAGCAGATTAGTTGACGGCAGTAGCCATTCAGACGGTCGAGTAGCGACTCGTAAGCCTTTCTCTGCCCGTCCCAGTAAGCCAACAGACCCTTGTCGGCCAACTCGTCGACGTCGGTGTACTCTTCGATGAGGGCCTCTAGCTGGTCGAAGATACTCTTCAACCGACGCTTCTCCAGTCTCTCGGAAGCGTCACTGATCTCCAGAAGGTAATCGACGAATCGCTTCACTAACGCTTCGCTGTCGTCTTCGCGAATAAACACAGGCTTGTCGTATCCTTCCACGGTGGAATTGATGCTGAAGCAGAAGGGCACCTGACGGTTCACGTATGTCGTGCCCTTGGTGGGCGGCGGCAGCCCCTCCGTCGATTGAAGTGCTTCGAAATCAAAGGCTGCGAGGGAGGTACAGATGCGTTGTTCGTCGGCTACGGCGACGCCCCACTTCACAAGCACGTCGAACAAGCTGGGCTTGCAGCGGAAACGGCGTAGCTTGGAGTACTGAGGCTTGGGCTCGAAGCCTCCGATACACGTCTTCAAGTGGCGGGGCAGGTTACGAGAGAGAGGGGTGGAATACTGATTGCACTTGTGACAGACCCACGTGTGACACAGGGTCTGCGGCGACTTTACCAGAGCAAAATGGCCGTCGCACAACAGCAAGTGCATGTGTTTGTTCGGCATCGTACGGAACGGTGTGCGCCGGACCAACTGGGCGCACGTAGAGCCGTCCTCGGCCAGCCAGCTTTCGTAAACGCTGACGCGGACTTCGAAAGTCAGCTCCTGCTTCTCCATATCATCCAGGGTGACGCGACCGTCGAACTCCTTCAGAGAATACTTCTGAGCGTACTGAGCTTTCAACTTGTCAAACGCTTCTTGGGGTCGCTTGGGTATCTTGTTGCCATTCAGGTGCGTTGCTAGGCACCGAAAGAAGCAGTCTGGATTGGCAAACGGTCGTCCTTTACTGTTCGTTAACAGACACATGACGGATTTGGAGTTGCGAACGTGGGCCGGTATCTGCGCGTGACAGGCGTCGCCAGGCGCCCCGATCAGCGACTGATTCACAATAGGGAACACTTTGACTCTCATGTTGAGAACCCTGAGGATGACGTATTTAGTCGACGGCCGCCGTTGGCTCAACAACGCCAGCAAATCTTCAGTTTCAATAACGTCAAGTATGGGACCGTAGTCGTCGCGAGAAGCCACGAGTCGCGCCGTATCGTAAAAGGCATTGATGGTGTTGGAGCTCCAAAAGTATCGGTACTCGTATGTCTCCAAGTTGAAAAGTAACAGCCCGAACCAGACGTTGAATTTGAATATCTGTCTCTGGGAGTCGAATATCTTTACGAGAAGGCTCTTGATTTCGTCGGCGTCCACTACGCCGTGCTGTAGTCGTACGTTGTAGAATTTCACAGTTTGGCCTTCGTGATACAAAGTGCGAATCATTTGCCAACTTTCTCTTATAGTAGGCCAGGCTTCGCTACCGTAAAATTGTTCCATGTGAGAGGGCGGCGATTCCGATTCAGGCGGCGGAAGATCACCAAAGTCCGAGATGAGAAAGCGCCACTGTCGACGGCGCTTCGGAGGCGACGCTCCACTAGGGCCAGGTTGCGGAGATTCACTTCGCCTCTTCCGAGACGACGCCCCGCTAGGGCCGGGTTGTGGAGAATCGCTTCGCTTCATCGCAACTGGCGGAGGAGCGCCACCGGATGATTGTTTATGTAGCCGATACGGAAGAGGGCACAGCGCGCGTGCGCGCGAGTGCCATTGGCGTTCGTTCGCGTTTGTGTGCTGTAAGATAGAGGCGTTCGGGTCATCTGTTGTTTGCCGAGCGGCGCGCGCGTCCCATCGTTTCCAGTCGCGTTCGTGTGTTGAGTGACGGCGGCTTCGAACCGCCGGATGGCGGATTTATGTACAATAGATTTATTAACACGCGCCGAGAGTAATGCGATAGATGCACGATGGATCCACGTGACACAGCAGTCAATACAACGATATCCAGTCAATCTTCTTAACTTTTCGTTTCTGCTTTGCATACAAGGAGGAGGGCACGGCCGGCCGGCTTTGCAGGAGGCTAATGAACCTGTCCATGTCCAGCGGCCGATCGCCTTTGTCGGTCACGAAGCGAGGCATCAACAAGTAGCGAAGCAAATCCAGAATGTGCGATCCGACGACTCCGTCTTGGTAGATGATTCTCAGCGACTCTCGTTGAAACGGTAGATTGCCAAGTTGCATGACCGTCTTGGCTTTGCGGCGAATGGTCTTCGGAAGAAGTTCCACAATCGCGTCAATAGATTCTTCCCTTTCTTCGGGGTCGTCATATCCATCGATAAAGGGCTGCGCTGCCTTTGGCACGTCTGACACACCAGGTGTAGGCGCCGCTGAATCGGCGACCGTCGTCCCAGCATTCTCGGTGGCGTATTGGGAGATTAGGCGACGATACAAGTCCAAGGGAATCTGCAACGTGCCGTAATGAGTGACACAAGAAAGCAAGCAACAAACACAAACTCACCAGTTTGAAGCTACGGGCCGTGGACATAACGCACCATTACCCGGACGAGCGCTGCGCCAAACAAATGGCCGTGCAATCGAACGGTTTCGCGTTTCTTCTTCAAGCTGACGTTCGAGTCGGCCAACTGGACTAGGTACTTCTTGAAGGGGCGCAAAGACTGCTTGCTCGGCTCGCTTAGTTTTATCGACGTGTTGTACAGAGAGTTGTAGCTGAGGTCGGCCAGAGCCTTGACGTGGTCGTCTGTGGGAGGGTAGGCTTCTTCGAATGCCTTTCTGGAGTTCACGTTGCCCTTCAAGAGGCGCTTCAGGTCCGTCAGCGAGTCCAACAGGTAGGCGGCCGCAGGCATTAGATGCGGCGACGCGAAGGCCCAAAGACGGTCAAGTCTTCGCCAGGCAGAAGATTGCACACGGTTCTAAACCGTTCGTTGAAGAAGGTGTTGCTCAGGCTGACGAAGACGGGCTTCTTGTAGCAGGTCTGGTTCTCTCTGTTGGCCAGTTTGAGACAGTGCTCCAGGTAGCGCTGATCGCAGTCGGCCAGCGCTTGTCTCGTAAACGTGCGGATTTGTCCCTTGTCCCTTACGGACGGCCACAGGCCAAGCAACGTCGAATTCAATAGAATTTGTCGAATTTCAGTTCTCGAGTCGAAGAGAAGTTGGGCTGAAAAGAGGCGTCAATTGCAAACCAACAAAATAAAAGTAAGATGACAAAACCCAACCTGTCGCGCAGAGGGACAGTCCGAAATGATTGGAGCCCGCTAGAAAGTATTCCAAAATTTGACCCTTCTTTCCGGCCGTTAACTGGTCCTCGAAAATGAATAGGCGCTTAGGATAACTGGGGGTGTCAACGGCGGCCAAATCTTCAAATGCCTGCTGTGGCGTTCTGTCTTCGATGATTAGATTGGTATGTTTCGCAGACCACGACAGAAAGGAAGGTGATGGGACGGTGGCAAAGATATGCACAGACTCAAACTGCCCGGCCAAATAATCCAAGAATTGCCCAATCCAGTGCGATTTTCCAGAAGCGGATGGGGCGACAAGCACCACCTTGAAAGGGTGCTTGAAGTATTCTCCTCGTAGCTGTTCTTCGCTTAGGCAAACGGCGTCCATTAGACGACGGCGACTTCCATAGTTCCAGGCTGAGGCACGAAATGACGAGGAGTGACCAGATAGCTTATTAATACCATGTCGCGCGACGTAGGAGTCTGGAAGGAGGCGTAGAATAACACTGTGAAACGCCTGGAGACGCGCTAACGCGACCGCACCTTGAATGTAATCTGCACTTGAGCTCTGGCGTCCGTGAAGGGCACGCTGTCGACGCTGCCCTTGGAGCGCGAGAGGTTCAAGGCCAACAGAAAATAGTGACTGGCGTATCGCTTCGGCGAAATCATGGGCAGACTGCTACGGTACCAATCGTGGCCCAGCTCTGTCATTGTGAACGCCCACAACTGAGACATGTCGCCTCCGTTCGTGTCGAGCGTCACGACCGGCGTGTTGTGTCCCTTGTCGATGACGACAGACTTGATCTCTTTGCCTAAAGAAAAGGGGATTGGGTTACCGTAACCTACAGTAATGACACAGTCACACACACCTGTCAGCCATCCGGAGTTTAGCTGGAAATCGCCGACGAAAGAGCGGGCGTCGCTCAACGTCAAGAGCACCATCTGAGGCATTATGCCCTGAGGAAACATGGTGCTATCCAGAGTGTATCTGTGGGTGACCGTTTGCGCCTGAACGGAAACGTGTGTGTGAACACAGTCACATGTAATGTACACATGTACATACCTTTACATAGTCCCAGGTCATGCGTTTCTCGTGATAGGCAAACTGAGGCGGGTGCTTCATGTAGAGCTCCGTGTAGATTCCCATGCTCTTCTGCGTCATTTCGTGAAAACTGAAAAGAAGCGCAGTAAGATCTGAAAAGGTGACAGAGTCCTCAAAGCACACCCACTTGGCGGAGATGACCATGTCCTGGATCTCGAAGCGGCCGACTGTGGCGCTGTCGATGCTGGTCAAGTAGAAGCTCGGGGCTTGCATATTGAAGGTCAATTCCGGCACAATGAAGGGTGGAAGGGCCTTGGGCTGGTCTGTCAGCCCATTGCAGAACAACGGAACCGTCATCTCCACGAGCTGATTGCCGGCCGTTCTTTCGAACCGAATCGTAGCCGCCTCGTTGCCGGCGAATGGTCCTACGGTAGTTAGTTCGGTGTCCGGATCGTCGGGTACCCACAGGCCGCTTCCAAAGTTGGCTTCCGCTTCGTACGAGTTGACCGTTGTAAGCATGTTCAGCTGCGTTTGAAATAGGTACATTCCACGGCTGCTGGCGCAGACGGGGGAGTTGTTCAGTTTGAGTCCGACGTCTTTGAAGAGGGCGTAGGGAAGCAGCGCCATGGGCGTCAACGCGTTCTTGACAGGCTGCTGTCTCTCCACCGTGACCTCCTGGCTGCTGTACACCGTCTCTGTTTCTCCGTGTTCGCTAACGCTGCTCTTGGGAAGCATGAGCTTGGTCTTGACGAGATTTGGTACATAGGTCAGGGTGCCGACCTTGCCGTAGCTGCCGTCGTCGGCCCTCTGCGTCACCCGGCCGCGAATCGTCAGCAGCATAGAGGTGGTGTCCAGGAAGCCTCCGTCGGAGTGAATTTTGAAAATCTTGCTGTTCTGTTGTTGCACGACCGATTGGAACCTCTTCTGATATGTCTTTGCGACGTCGGACAACAGAGGTGTCTTTTGGAAGGCGTCAAATTTGTCCATGAGTTGTGTCTTGTACATGGCTAAAAATTGGCGGCTGTTTTCTTTGGCTTCTTCTTGCTAACAGTCTTCTTCTTCTTTGGAGTGCCTTTCGCCTTTGGCTGTTTCCGTTTCGCTTTTGCTTTGCTCGCTTTGGGTTTCTTAGCTTTAGGCTTCTTGGCTTTAGGTTTCTTAGCTTTAGGCTTCTTGGCTTTGGCAGGCGCTTTCGCTTTTCGACAGGTTCTCTTCCTCTTAGTTCCAGGCGCTACTGGGCACCGTCCCTTGAACTGGTTCAGTAGACTAAGCAGGCCGTCGCTGGGAGGAATGTTTTCGATTACTTGAGGGACTGGGGCCAGCTTCATTCGAAGTTGAGGTCAACAAAGATGTCAGTCTGATCGTCAACCGGCCTAGCTTCGCTCTTCAAAGGGACCTGAACGCGGCGGCGACTCTCTCACGTAGAAGGCGCAAAGCATACAACATGCTACCTACCAAGGTCACACTAGCGATTCTAGTGGGAACTGCAGACTGCCACTGCGTAAACGGTTGAAGTTTGGCGCTCTGACTACCGCCTTCTACAGTGAAGTACGAAAGAATCTGTTGTTGCACCGTGCCGTTGATTCTGCCTGTAAAGGTGGCGCCTCATGTCATAAGAAGGGTGTCTCCGTCAGTTCTCACAAACCTTCGGTGACAGAAGTATACAAAGCGACGACGCACGATTCCAAAGCCGGCTCACTCAACAACACTCCGCTCAAGCAAACTCTGGAATAGGACAGAGGCAGCGGTTCGGTAACTACGTTGGTGAATGCGTAAGGCGTCGCAAACGGGTTGCGATCAAATCGATTAGACAAAGTCCACAACATGACACTGAAAGCAAGTGGCGACGGGAAATGGACGGCGCGTTTATATGTCCACTCCTCGTCGCGCAGCCTCCTATAGATTAGCACTGTGACGCGACTGGAGACGCGCTAACATTGTTGCCGCGCGCGCGGCAGTCTCTTGCCTGCTATCTAGAAGCACGTAAACGCGACTGACGGTGAGCGCCCGTCACGCGTGTCCCGGCGTCTCGGTTGCAGTCGGCTCCGTATAAGAGATAGGTCACCGGCCGTTTCCACCATTCGCCTCCTGAAAACTCACTCTGAAACCAACTTACTGAAGCAACGAACATGTCTTTCAAGCTCGTCGAGTTCACCAACCAGCCTGAGAATGAAACACACGTTGCAGACATGCTGTACTACACCAAAGGTGAAGATTTCATACAACTGAAGAAGTACCAGTCGAAGACATTCAAGGGCAAGCTGGCCGTCGACGTCAACACCAACCTGCCCATCATGAACGTCGCCAAGTGGGGTCTTCGCATCACACCGACCGAAGTTGGGTTGCTACGCAACTTCCTGCGCGCCGTCAAGGACACGGTGACCCAAGTCGACCCACCGCCTCTGAAGCATTCGGTGGAAGACATGAGGAGTCGCAAGGTCGTGGAGGTTGGGATGCCGAAACAGATCGGCAGCAACGTGCACTACCCGCTGGGCAGCGACGGCCTCACGGTTAAAATCCGAATGGGTCAGCACAAGTTCGACTACCGGAAGCAGGTTTTCTACGGCTCGCAGCTTATGCGGTGGGTGTGCGTGTGTCTTGCGTCCTTCTCATATTCATTTGCAGTATGGTTGCCTTCAGATACAAAGACGACAAGTGTACCGGTGTGGGTATCGAACTAAGCCCAGTCGACACGTGGAGCTTGCTGAAGGCGCTCGAGGACCGTCAGTGAATTGGGAATGACAACTAGGAACGTTCTTTCTCTGTGGCTGCTCTTCCGTTTCGCATAGCTTACTCTTGGTTTCACAAGTGATTTCGTGAGTACTCTTGTGCGAACTACTCATTGGTAATCAACCGAAATATTCACAAACAGAAGGATATTTGAACGGCGAAGCACACATGACGAGCAAGCTCACTTCACGATTGATTATGATGTTGTATGTATGTATGTAGGAGGTTCACTGCTAAGTATTCTGCGCGTACGAAAACCACGATAGGAAACGAAACAACTTTGGTTGAATGCCAAGACAGTTTACGAAGAGATGTTCTTCACAGTCTTACGATAACGAGGCTTCAGAATCTTGGCTCCGATGATGAATGAGCGCAAGTTTTCGACGATCTCTCGCCGCCTCTCTTGCGATTTCGCTCGCGACCGGGCGTAGCGAATTAGCCCTATGGTGACTTCAGTGTGAGTGGGCATGGTTCTGCCCAGCCAGAAGCATCGTCGAATGTGCTCGTGCATACCTTCATCGTAGGTTTCACGACACAGATAACAATACTGCGGCTGAAGAACCGTCTGGTCACCGCTGTTGGCCTGGACGGCGTCGTCGCCGACCTGTTGCTGCTGCTCAGGCAGGGAGTCGTCGCCGACCTGCTGTTGCTGCTCAGGCAGGGTGTGTAACTGCCAGGAAGCGCCGTTGTAGTCCTGCTGTTGCTCAGGCAGAGTGTTGTCGTTGACCTGGGTGTGGAACTGCCAGGAAGCGCCGTTGTAGTCCTGCTGCTGAACGCCGCCGTGGGCCTGTTGCTGCCATCCGTAGCTGACCTGCTGCTGTTGCCAGGAAGCGTCGTTGGCCTGGGAGCTCAGCAACCAGCCGTCGTTGGATTGCTGCTGGGCGCCGTCGTAGGCTTGTTGCTGCTGGGCGCCGTGGTATGCTTGCTGCTGCCAGCCTTCGTTGAATTGCTGCTGGGCGCCGTCGTAGGCTTGTTGCTGCCAGCCTTCGTTGAATTGCTGCTGGGCGCCGTCGTAGGCTTGTTGCTGCCAGCCGTCGTTGAATTGCTGCTGGGAGCCGTCGTAGGCTTGTTGCTGCTGGGCTCCGTGGTATGCTTGTTGCTGCCAGCCGCCGTGGGATTGCTGCTGTCGCCAGGGCGCCTGTGGTCCCTGAGGGCGCTGCTGCCAGAACGGTTGCTGTTGTGGAGGGAACTGCGGTCGGGACGCCTGTGGTCCCTGAGGGCGCTGCTGCCAGAACGGTTGCTGTTGTGGAGGGAACTGCTGCTGGGACGTCTGTAGTCCCTGAGGGCGCTGCTGTAGAGGGAGCTGCTGCTGGGACGAATCGGGTCCCTGAGGGCGCTGCTGACAGGACGGTTGCTGATGTGAAGGGAACTGCTGGCGGGGAGCCTGTTGCCCTTGTGGACCTGTGTGCTGCCTGACGTCACGCATCTCTTGCTGTCGATCGGAAGGCGACGAGAGCAGCGCGCGAATGGCGTCTGGTGATAGGGAGAACGCTGACAACGGCTGGGCCTGGGCCGGCTGGGCTCTCGACGTTTGCTGGCTCGGTACGGGAGTGATCGGTTCAAACGCTGCGCTCGTCGTGATGACGTCCACCGACAGAGGCGTAGTCCTGGAGGTAGGGGAAACGTGTGCCGAAGGTCGGCTACGCAACGAGTCGGCGGCGCCAAACAGCTCGTCCCCGAAGTCGAAGAAGTCCGACATTGAGAAACTGTTTGTCATGATGTGCGACTGATTGTCTGTCTGGATGTCTGCATCGACAGTTGGGGTTGACAGCTTTGTTTGTCCGTTTCCACCGCAGATTGTTTACTAGTAGGTGACGCTGACGGTCGGTCGCCTCGCTGTGTGAATCTATAGGGATTGACCAGTGGCTATTGTCCTGTTGTTGTTGTGAGTCCGACTGTGTCAAGATATCGGATTAACGCCTGTATCTGTGATGGCAGTCGGTCGACAGGTTTGTTTGTCTGACCTTCGACCACGGATTGATTACATTTGTTTGCCGCAGTCGGTCGGTCTATTATTCGCGCGCGCGCGCGCGCTCTCACGGTGCTTATGATCCGACCGCCATAAGTGTATACAGTAGTCAAATGTTTACATTGTCATATGTATCTCCCCATTGAGATAAGTGATCGTTGGGACATCCAGGTCCATCAGAGAACTTTTGATTACCAAACGAGACTGTGAGGTTTTGTGTCAACTTTGCGTGTGACTCTGTGAGGTGATCCTAGACCTTGGAGTGCTTATGCGTACGCTTTAGAGTGCTATTCTGTACAACGAATTGTGCACCCACGATTACACACGAGGTACTGAACCTTTGAGTAACTTTGTGACGCGATCCTAGGACAACTGTGCCAATTGTGCACGCACACGATAATACAAAACCAGGTCCGTTGCACGATACGAGGTACTGAACCTTTGAGTAACTTTGTGACGCGATCTACTGAACCTTTGAGTGACTTTGTGGCGCGATCCTAGGACAACTGTGCCAATTGTGGACACACGACTTAACAGTCAACGCAACGCTATCATCGCAACGCAGCAACAAGTGACTGCAATCATCGTTCACAGCAGTGCGGGTGTCTCTAGCCCCTCAGGCTTCTGGGTTGCCCGGATAGGGTGAGAGGGTGCGCCAGTAGTCGTTCCACAGCTGATCGTCGAATGCCTCCTCGTCCAACTCAGTGTAGATGTAGGCTCCGTCGTGGGAGTCGTCGTCGTCGTCGTCGTCGTCGGCGGCGGCGTCGGTGTCGGCCCGGTCCCGAAACCCATCGCCGAACACCAGCGGCGGCGGCGCAACGGCGGCGGTAGCGTGGTGGTCGGCGGCGTCGGCGGCGTCGGCGTGGTGGCCGGCGGTGTCGTCTGCGTCGGCAGCGTGGTCGGGGGCGGCGTCTGCGTCGGCAGCGTGGTCGGGGGCGGCCTCCAGAACGACCTCCAGGCCGCTGGCCCTGTCGTCAATGAGGGCCCAGCGCCGGGCGAGCTCCCCCGAGTCGCGGGCCGTGCTCCAGTGGACCAGGTTCTTCACAGGCCTGTCGTAGACCCCTCCGCCCCAGAGCGCGAAGGGGCCCTCGACGACGAGCGCCTGAGATTGTTACACATGACTAACAGCGTTGAGTCTATGCGCCATCGCAGACTAGTCTTACATGTACCGTCATGACCGCAAGATACCGTAATCCGGCCTCAGACGAATGTTTGGGTAAGTCAGTCAAGATTCATTCCTATTAACAAGATTGTTGTTGGAGCGGTCGTTGCTACGGAAGTTGTGGTAGCGCATCTCGTACGTTTGGACCGACAGGCCCGAGTGTAGGACGTACGGCACGTGGCCTTGGCGCGCCAGCAGGTCGGCCAAGTCGTTGGCCGTGGCCCTGCCTTTGACGCAGTAGACGGTCTTGCCGTCGGCGCCCTCGGCCAAAGCAAATTTGATGCGCTCAAAAGTGGTCGGCATGGAATCGGCGACAGGACTGAATATGGTCGGCGTATGTGGTTGCAGCTGCTTTCAGTCCACACATCCGAAAGATAAACTTACACGACGAGCTGCATGTTTCTTCTGATGAGTGTACTTCAAATGTCTTGGGTGTCTCTGTTGATGAAGCGAAGAAAACCTGAAAGGACGCCGCGTTTCTCACTCGCTGGCCTATGCGCGCGCCCAGTGCCACTCACTCACTCACTCACTCACTCACTCAGTCGGTCACTGCGCAGAATGCGGGAACGGCGACGGAAAGGTGGAGCGGGGAGAGGGACGGCACCGATAGAAGCCACGCCTCCCCACTCTCAAAGGTCCAATGAGCAGTCTTCCACGGTAGGCTTCGGCCAAGGGGCCATGTCGAACAGTCGGTGTACGACATATCGTCTGATGTTGTAGTCCGTTCTCAGACGACCGAAGAACTCGTGTCGCTTCAGCAGAATGTAACCGACGGCATGGGAAGCCTCCATTTCGAAGAGGGGGTGGGGAGGGAAAACGCAGGTAGTGTCCAGCGCGCAAGCCGTTTCCAGCACGAACGCATAGCTGCTTTCCACGGAGTCGATCATCACGTCGAGCTGCTTCAAGCGGTACTCCAACACAGTCATCGTCAGACAGTCGTGTTGGCCCGAACCAACCCGACATTGTTGGCATGGATTGGGACTCCTAGTTCTCGCCGCACAGCGCAAGAAGGACTCCAGAAATATTTCGTTCATGCTTCCAAAGGAGTGTCTTCTGGGACTGGAGACTCTTCGCCGACGCCGAACAGACGGAAGATCACGACCTTTCGCATGCGGTCGTCTTGTTGCAGCGACAGACTAAACTGGTCGTCGTAGAGTAGGTTCTGAACCACATACAGCGCAGCTCTATAGGCTGACTGCTCAGTCTTCTTCAGTTCCGAGCAAACTGCTCTGTAGAACTGATCTGTTCCACAGACGAGGGGAATTAGTCGGTCCAGTTCGCTATAGTAGCGTTGAGACAGAGAATCCGGGCGTTCTGAGTCCAAATGGGTGTTTGGAGTAGCCACTCTGCAGAAGGCGCTGACGAAGACGCGGTTCATTGTTCACCACAGAGGAGGACAAGGGAGCTCCTCTTCAGGTTCGTCGCCATAGTTGTAGATTTCATAGATGACTCTAGCTCTGAGCGCTGCGTCAACTTCAAGTTTGCCGAAGAAGTCGTAAGTGAAAACGTAACGCAGAGCATCGACCGCCGAGAGGGACTGATTGCTTTCCAGTAGCTCCAACACACACTGATTGACGGAATTTCGCGACGTTAGTTCGATGAGAGCGTCCAACTGAAGCTCAATAAACTTCCCAAATTCCAGATATAAACAATCATGGTCGAGCTGACTGCAATATCCGTTTCTACAGCCTAAAATGACTGCTTTGTAAACCTGAAACACAACGAACCGCGAATGTACCGACCTTCGCACGCTTCGATCTTAGCTTGTTGCAAGTGTTGGGCAGACTCGATTTTGAAGGCTTCAAAGTAGATTTCTTCCATTGCTGTCGTCAACTGTCCACCATCTCACTCATCCTTTCGCATTACGTGGTACATCGTGTTTGCGCTGCCGGGTCGGAAGCGGATAGACGGAAGGCGAATAATCCTATCCAAAAGCGTGGCGAGACGACTGCGCGCGAGTGCGCCTAAACAATAATGTGTGAGGGGGGAGGATCGTTCCTATCCAAAAGCACTGCGAGACGACTGCGCGCGAGCGCGCGCCTTGGTAGGGACGGTAGGGTCGCTGAAGCTGACGGCTCCCCAGTTTCACCGACGGTCATTCATTTGATCTGACGCTCCTCCCTTTTACATCCCTTCCTGTTTGTGAACTCCAAACGCCGCCCTTTCCTTCATCCTAATTGAGACAAAATGAAGATGCGCCTGAAACCAGTGCCTTTCCACCTGGCGCACGTGAACGCCGTCAAGCGCTCGTTTGACAAGTTCAGTAAGGAGGTTAGCTCCATCTTCAAGATGTCGACTCCCGGACATCCAGGTCAGAGGATCCTGAAGCAGTCCATCATGAAGCAGCGGGAGCGTATCATCAACGGACTTCTGGAGACGAAGGCCACCTTCGATGGTAAGCGTTTAGTTTGACTGATTGACATTCTGTGTACTTCCTGAGATGTACACCCTTTGTGATGTGTAGACCCGGCCGAAGTGGACGACCTGACTTTTCGTCTGGGGAGTCTGGAAGGCGATGAGTACGAGGCCGCCGTTCTCCGGCTGATCGACGACAGTCAGTGGGACCTGGTGGACATCAACGGCATGGTGGCGCGCGGAGACCGCACCGTGGTTGACCTGCTCCGCCGAAGGGCTACGAAGGCCTACGAGAAGCTCCGCCAGTTCACGACGCTGGGACAAGGACCTGCAACGTGAGTCAACGTGCTTGCTTCCGTTGATGAGAAATCAAACGAATCACGATTGCCATTGATATTTGAATGTATAACTGCTGCTGGCGTGCAGGTACAATTTGGCCATCCTGGCGACTTGTGAGGTGACGGAAGACACGGACGACGTCCCTCTGGAGTACATGCCGACCGTTGTGAAGGCCCTGGACGACAACGCCTGTCTGGTGTCCACTTCACACGACAACGGACTCAAGCCCGTGGCTCGATTGTTGTGCTGCTTTGCGACCACCTGCGACAAGCTGCAAGAGAGCATCAGGGCTACCGGCTGCGTCCACGACCAAGTGGCCAAAGAAGAAGCCATGGAGGTCGAAGGCGGCGATGATAAGGTTGAAGGCAACACCACCAAGGCGGCCGACGGCAATGTCGAAGACAACTCTGCCAAAGCGGCTGATGACGCCTCTCCTGCGGTCGACGACGATTCCGTCGAGAAGCTGATGGAGCGGCTGCTCAGCAGCAACGGATCCGAGTACTATCACCTGGCCAATCTGCTGACCACCGACCAGCGCTGGCCTTACGTGCGAGAGTTCCATCTGGACAAGCTAATCGAGTGCCACAGCCCCATCGCCATTCAACTGCTCTGCATGAAAGCGGAGAAGTCGTTCCTCGCCATGGTCAACAAGATCAACCTTCGAATCGAGGAAGACGCTCCCCAGTAAGAGCGCCCTCAACTAGTTTTGGTTTCAGTGTGACAGTGCGTATCCTCGTTCAGGATGGACCTGGCCCACGTCTTCGCCAACGCCATCCCATCCACCGAAGGCCTGCCGATTCCTTCCATCTACTTTGCCTCGATTTTCGCCGCCGTCACCAAAGTCATTCCCTTCTACCACCTGGCCAAGTCGGAGGGATACGACGAGGTCGACCGCTTTCTCAGCTACTTCATCTACTCCTGTGAAAAGCTGGACTGCCCCGTTGGCTGCTCGGCCGATTTGCCGCCGCAAAGATTTGAGATCGACAGCGACGTTGACGATGGCGAATCTCTGGGCAGCGACGACAGCGAAGACGACGAAGACGAAGACGAAGGTATGCACGTCCTGTATACATGCGTGTGTGTATTGCTAGTGGTTGATTAGAATCGGTTGCAGAACCCACCTCCGAGGACAACGAATTCATCAACAACGAAGGCGCCGACGACCACCTCAGCGACCACACCTACGAGGACGAGGACTACCCCTCCTCCGACAGCGACAGCGACGACGACGACGACGACGTCTCTGACGTCCACAAGACTGACGACGACAACACCGACGGCGACAGCACCGACAGCGACGATGGCGAAAGCGCCGACGACGGCGACGACGAGGCTTCGTCAACCGATTTGTCCAAAGGTGAATGAATGCGTGTGTCAATGCCGAATCACACTTCGCAAAGAGAATAGTCGACGTTTTCAGAGAGCATTAGCGAGCTGGTGCTACAGCTGAAGGACCAGTTGAGCGTCCTGAACAAGGAGAAAGACGAGCTGGACGAGATCCGCGATGTCTTCGCCGACGACGCAGAACAGCTCGGCGACATCGACCATCGTCTGACCGAGCTCCGCAAGCAGATTCGCTGCAAGACCATCCTACTCAACCTCTACGACTAGGCCAGCGTTCAAAATGTTATAGTTGACCATTTGCGATTGACTCATTTAGGACGAATTGCGATACCACCCATTCTGAATTTTCTCGGACCGTCTAACCGTTTCAAATTGAATCTTTCAATTGGTGTTGGGGTTTCATATGTAGCTGGGTCGCATATGTACTCTTTGGAATTTGTGCGTCTCGTAACGATTGTCACGCTACTTGTTGGTTCGCGCGAATTCAAACTACTCTTGTGGTGTGGGATGTTACAGTGACCGGCGACAACGCATAAGAACAACAACGGGCAATTGCAAATATACTACAAAATGGACAATTTCTGCTCGAAATTCGAGTGCGAGAGTAGCGCGACAGCGCCTCCTCCTTCCATGACTTCCGTCGGCGCGCCTATCACGGCCGTCGGCCGTCTGGTGAAATCGTCGACGTTTTGGCCGTCGACCGACTTTCTGGTCGGTTGTCTGTTCGTCTTCGTCGTGGTCGTCGTCTGCCTCCTCTTCTGGGAGGGGAAGGTGTGCATGTGGAATCCATATTGCTCTGTTTCTCTTGTGCATGTTTGCTTGTTTAGCGCCTGATGCGCCGTTTGCTGAACGGCCCGGAGAAGGAGAAGCGACCCAAGCCCGAGGTCCACCACCACCACCACTGCTACTACTACCCCTACTATCCCCAGCCCTTTTACGGACCCGGCCAGCAGCCCATGATGCTGCAGCAGCAGCAGCACCAGGCGGCCATGCAGCAACAGCAGCAGCGGCGGGAGGAGTACGAAGAGGAGGAGGACAGTAGTGAGGGAGAGGAGGAGTGAAGTGTAGTTGTGTAACAGCGAGTGCGTCTGTGCGCGCGTGCGTTTTCCCACGGTACGGTGGGAGGAAGGGGTGGATGGTGCGCGCTCATTGGCTGCGCGCCTGTGGGAATGGTGCTTTCCCACGGCTGCCTTCGTTGACTGTCCCCTCTCGGTGACGTAGTTCTTCCTGTTCCTCAGTTTGCCGGTGGTCGTGGTCGTTCTTCCGTAGCCGATTGTGAAGGCGAAATTGGAAGTTTTCAAAATGCGTTCGTTCCTCTTCGCCGTCGCCTTCTTCGCCGTCGTCGCCGCGCGCTACAAGCCGGCCTGCCCCTCCGAGTGCGTCTGCGGTCTGCGGTCGCTGCTGTGCGCCAGCGCCAAGAACGTGACGGTGGTCGTTGGCGACCGCCGTATCGACCGCCTGTCCGTCTACAACGCCGCCGTCGCCAAGGTCGTCTGCCTCAACACCAGTTTCTCGTGGAACGTCAAGAAGGCGGACCTTCGTCGCGCCCAGCCCTTGGAAATGGTCTGCAAGCTGCTTTCCTGCGGGTCGATTGGGGAAGTGGCCTACGTGGACGGCGGCTTGGTGTGTAGATGAGATGTCTTCCTGTAGTAGGCTTCTCGTCTCGACGGCTACCGTTGCAGCGCTGCATTCCTTCGTCGACGACATCTTCGCCTCCGGCCGCGCCCCTCCACGTCCACTGGGCCTACTTCGTCGGCGCCGGCGGCGCCTGCTTCCTCTTCGTCGTCGTCGTCGCCGTCGCGTGCGACTTTTGGGGAAAACGGCGCTTGGCGTCGCTCTGTCGCCGCCGCCGACGGCGCTTCCACCGCCCTCTGCGCAACTTCTCGGTCGGAGACGACGACAGCGATGACGACGAGAACATCGAGCTGTCGTCGAATCCGACCCCCAGAGACTACCACCACCTGCCTCCCATTTTCGTCACTCCGTCGAGTAGCGGCGCCGCCGCCGCCCCCTCCACTCCCGAGTCGCGCAAGCGCAGATAGGCGCACTCGCTGCTGTTCGAGTTCTTCGTTTTGTTCGGCTCGGTGGTTAGATTTGGTGTCGCCGTCTCATGATATTTCGTGAATATGCATATTTGGTGATTTCGTGCGTGCCTTAGTATCCACTCCTCTGTGTGGCCGCCGCCGGCCTTGGTATCTGCTCCTATGTGTGGCCGCCATCGGCCTTCGCGAAAGAGAGAAAAGAGAGAAGGGGGAGAAAGCCCTGGCGGAACTCCATTCATGCTTGCCAGATGTTGGCGCTTACGGTGCCGACGTCTTTACACACCAGTCACATTCGAGTACGCTATCTGAGCCGAGAGTACCAAAGCTGAACCGAAACTAACCAATAAACGGTCAACAAAATGAAACTCGTCGTCTTCTTCGTGATTCTATCGATCGCTTCCGCCATGCAGAAGGACTTGTGTCACGAGTGCAAATGCGTGGGCTACGTGGGCGGGAAGCTCTTGGTCTGCTCCAATGTGGCTCGTCTGACAAGCTTGAAAGGCTTCACTGAGATCAGTCTCAACCGTGAGATCGGGTTCGAGTCCTGTCACGTCTTCTACGAATCGGACGCTAAACTGATCAACGCAAGAGGTTACCGTAACCTTAACCTACAGGTACCCAACAGTAGAGTAAGCGAAGAATCGTTGTAGGCGCGAGTGTCACCACAGTTTGCCGTCTGATCGAGTGTGGACTCGGCGTAGTCGAGCGCTTGATCTACAAGATCGACGTCGAGTGCCCCTCCAGTCGCAAGGTCGGCCCCGTCGACAGTCCTTCGAGTTCCTCTCGCAACGGTCTGCTGTGGTTGATTGGTGTCTCTGCGATTCTGCTGGCGACGGCCATCATCGTTGGCGTTGGTATCTGGTTCAAGCGACGCGGACCTTCCCCACCCGTTGAGATTCCATTCCAACCGTTGAACCAGGTCGAAGACGCAGTCTGAAACGTGAATCTTCCCGATTACGTCCCATCGAGTTCACTGAAATTGCTTGTGTTACGGTAGTTCATGTGTCACGATAGTGCATGATGCCTATTAGTAAGTCACCAGTTCATGACTTCGCTATAGGTACTCAGCCGTCTTGCGTCATTCATGTGTCTCGGTAGTAAGTTCTTGTGTCACTGTCTTGAACGGAAGTGGGTCACGGTCATGCCTGGGTAGAGGATCACAGGCATGTTCGGGTAGTGGGTCACGGACCGACTTCGACCACGACTCGGTAGAGGATCACGGACATGTTCGGGTAGTGGGTCACGGACAGGATCCGGCGGCGATCCCGAGTCGATGTGGGGTATCCAGTCTCATCCCCCACTACTGCATACCGCTTTATCTGTGCCCAATCATTTCCCCATTGCTCTCTATCCCAAGCGCATAATCTTCATTCCAGTGCGCGGACAGTGACAAGGCGGAGTGCTGGACGGACGGCACTCCCTTCGACTACAACAGACACTTCAACGGAGTGGCCGAATCGAACAGGGAGTGCGGATTCTCCCAGTTCTTGAAGCAGGACACCATCACGGGTGATCTGCGATATTACATCCGCCAAGAGTGGGCCACACAGCCAGCTACTGCGAGAGCTATCGACACGCGCCCATCTGCAAGGTCCGCCATAGATATTGACCGAGTGTCAGTCCAAACGGCACCCATACATTTTCAAAGTACCATCGTTGGATGCAGTTTGATAGAGAGGGCCCCTGATTAGGAGACGAGACTGCCGTATCTTTGTCACTGGATTTGCGTCTACCGGACTACCTGTTCGGACACCATTAGGTCAGCATTCCAATGGGCAAATTTGGGGACTTCTCTTCTCGCCAACCGCACACTATTATTTCCGTGAATGCAAAACAAGCGAGGAATACGATCGAAACGATTCCACATAGTTACGAAGACGCACTGACTATGCTAAAGCAAGACGTCTAGAATCACATTCTCGAATCAAACCTCGTCTCATCTGTCAATCATCATCAATCAATTCTCATCTCTCCGGAGATCACCTCCTACTACAACAATCAAGGGCCAGGGCCAGTCAGGGACTGCACCGTTGTCGGGGACTACGCTTTCTACAGGGTGGACTTGGAAGAGAGCTGGTACCGCGGCCGGTCACGCTGCAGAGCGGAATGACCTACTTGTACTCTATTGCTCAGTGCACTGGTGGATCTCTATCAAGGTGTCAAGTTGCAGAATCAGTGCCTGGTTTACATGCATACAAGATTCCAGAGATCTAGAAAGGCCCAATGAACTCTGTGACAGTACCCGGGGGCGGATCTGGCCAGCATTCACAATCTGGACGAGCAGAGGGCCGTCGGCGATCTCACTCTGTAGGAGTACAAGACGTCGACGCAACTGTACGATCACTGTTCCAAATAGATCGGCCTCACCAAGGTCGGTTTTGGGTGTCGGCACAACGTATTTACATACCTACCACCGAAGTCGTTTATATGCCAAAATACGCCCCCCCCCATCGGCACCTCCATCTTCACTTCCACTGTTCTCCGTCCCAATCGTCTGTTTGTCATATTCCAGTGCGCGGAGAGTGACAAGCCTGAGTGCTGGACGGACGGCACTCCCGTCGACTACAACAGATACAACGGAGGAGTGGCCGACTCGAACAGGGAGTGCGGATGCTCCCAGTTCTGGCAGTACCACGCGATCACGGGCGACCGGCGACATGACATACATCAGGACTGGCAAGACTTCACTGCCAGCTTCTGCGAGAGCGAACGACACGCGCCCATCTGCAAGGTCCGACACCGATATTCAGAGCCAATGTACACTACGTTTTAGGTCCTGCGTTGAAGTTGCGCGGGAGTGCGTCAGTGTTTATACACAATGGTGGGATAGGGAATGCTTTCTGTCTAGGCAGATTGTATTGACAGCTGTCCAATAAACGAATGCCCTCTGCCCATTCGGTGAATTAAAGTTCGTTCCGTTTTCCACTTCTGCTGTTAGTGTGAGACCGCCGAATGTACATGTACCGTGCAACCGTCGTTGACTTGTCTGACGGCAGAGCTACCTACCATGAATGCCATCGAATCAGGGCCCTTTGTGTCTTGCCGTAGTGCACAATATTCTTTCTCTTTTTCTAATAGGTACACCGAGCTTGTAGCAGTAGCGCAGTCTAAAGGAGCATAACTTTCCTGCTAGAGTTGTTGAGGGGACACGATGGCATTCTTGTTATCTCGTCGCGTGAACAATAACGGGTCTCGAGAAGATAAGGCGCAACTCTAAGCGGATCAGTTGGGCGAAACAAAAGCGGATTAAGGGAATTCTCTCCCACTCTCCCTCTCTCAAGTGCACCTGGCCGATAGTGAAGGTTAAGCTGGAAAACGGAGCAACAGTTCAGTAGAGAACTAAAGTGAAATCGCGACAATGGCGGATTGTCTGTCGGCTCGTCTTGCCTTCCCAGCAGGTAGCCAAACTCTTGGTAAAGTCACAGTAACTCTATCATCCAGCAGAGATCGCCCATTGAGTGGAAGTTGCCGTTGCAGCTCTTCTACTGCTAGCGACAGCGGCGTTCGCGACACCACAAGTGCGAGAAGACAACTTGAGAGGATCGATTCTTGAGGAGCTGTCGCTGAAGTACGACGACAAATTGGCCAAACAAGACGACAAATTGGCCAAACAAGACGACAAATTGGCAAGATACGAGCGCAAACTGCAGATTCTGGAGCAGGAGAACACAGCTCTGAAGCGTCGCCTTGGCGAGCAAGAAGACAAAGGTTTGTAGCTGGCACTCAACCTGCGCACAACAGTACAGTAATCCCTCTGCAACGCTCTGAAGTTGTCTGCGATACCTGTCAAACAACGGTGTAACAAATGGCTAATGATTGCTGGCTTCTGTACCAGGCACCACATTGCAGAATGAACAGTGTCTTCAAGCGTGAATGTAATGCAATCAGACGCTTGCTGATGGCGCGGAATACAAAATGTGCCATTTCCAGTGCGCTCGGAGCTCCAGCAACAGTCAACTCCCCCTTCCATCTGTCCTGAGATCATCTCCTACTACAGCAGTCAAGGACCGGGCCCAGTGAGGGACTGTACCATTGTGGGGGACTACGCCTTCTACAGAGTGGATCTGGAGACCAGCTGGTACGAGGCCAGGACACACTGCCGAACGGTATGTATGCGTATTGATTGCATTCAATGCTTTGGCAGTCGCTGGCCGCCATGTATCACACACATACTACAGTACACCAACAATGCAGTGCATAGTGTAGGTATTGCATATTGTCGCTGTTAGGGTTTCAGAGGGTGAGTAGGTTGGCCGATGTCCGGCCGTGAAGTTGGTTGCTTGAACGGAGAAATAAGTACGTACTGTAGTGCGTTATTGTTTACAATTCATTTTCAAACTGACACTGACTGAGCACGCATAATGAACTTATCTATAGGTTTATGCCCACATTTCAACGCTTTGTTCACGACCACCTTGGAAATCACAAAAGTGAGAAGCAGTCTCTTTCTATACAGTACCCAGGGGCCGATCTGGCGAGCATTCACAATCTGGACGAGCAGAGGGCCGTCGCCGCTCTCACTCTGCAGGAGTTAAAGTCGACGACACATCAGTATGCTCATTTTCGCAAATGGATCGGCCTTACAAAGGTTGGTTTTGGGCTTGGGCACAGCGCGATATTGCATGCCGCCGAGGCCGCTTTATCCCACATTATCCGCCCCCCCCCCCTACATTCACACTTCCATTGTTCTCTATCCCAAGCGCATAATCTTCATTCCAGTGCGCGGAGAGCGACAAGGCGGAGTGCTGGACGGACGGCACTCCCTTCGACTACAACAGATACATCAACGGAGTGGCCGAATCGAACAGGGAGTGCGGATTCTCCCAGTTCTGGAAGCATAACTCGATCACGGGCGACCTACGACTCGACATCTACCAGGATTGGGATGACACCACTACCAGCGGATGCGAGAGCTATCGATTCGCGCCCATCTGCAAGGTCCGCCATAGATACTGACTTTGTCAGTCACCAAACGGCGCGCATCATTTTGAATACATTCGTTCGATCAGTTGACTGAGGAGGGTTAAACATTAGGAAAACTACCGTTATTCTGTGTAGTGTGGCGGTTTATGCCGGTTGGCAACTGGATTTGTGTCTAAGACCAGCTGCCCAATGCTCAAATTTGGAAACTGCGACTTCGTATTACCAACCATGTTATTGCAGGGATTACAAAACAGGCGAAGAATACGATTGAAACGATTCCAAAGAGTTACCCACTGACTATAAAGCAAGACTCCGCCAATCACTTTCTCGAATCAAATATCGTACAAACACACACACTTCAAGCACACTTCACTTCCGATCACTTTCACACTTCAATATATCACTTGTCGTTCTCTTCTTTAGGAGCAACGGGTATGGGCAGCTTGATGGGTTGTGTACCGTAGTCGTGCCGTATGTTGTGACTGCATTGCGATATATGGGTGCAGGACTCGTTCGCATTTTGAACGAAACGCCACTCTTTCACTTTGGAAGTGGTGGCGACGGGAAACGACCAGCTCTGAAATAGGTTATGAGTTGTGATGGCTGCGAAGATGGGAGGAAGGGAGAGTGAGGAGGGAGGGAGGGAGGGCGGAGGGAGAGGGATGGTGGGGGGGGGGGGGGGGGGGGGTGGAGGGGGAGAAAAGGAGAGGGAGGGAGGGAGCGAGGGATGGAGGGGGCGGTGGGATGGAGTGGGGGAGGAGAGGGGGGTGGGTGGAGGGGGCGGGGGAATGAAGGAGGATGGTATGGAACGGGTGATGGAGGTTGTGAAAGAGGAAAGGTGGGATGGAGGGAGAGGGGAGGGGGTGAGGGGTACCAGGTAGGGAGAAAAGGCAGGAGGGAGGGAGGTCGGCAGGGTGATGGCGTGGAAAGCAGGAGAGCACTCTCACAAATCCCCTCTGCTCCCATGTGACTCCGGGCGGCTCCACCTTCTCATTTCCATCTTCTCCAATTGCACTCACACTTTCTCCAATAGTTCTCACCCAATTGACCTCCACGACACCCCTATACGGCAGGAAATCGGCACAGAGTTCGCGAAACAGTTTGGAGACGCCACTCAAACAGTAGAGAGACTGAGAGTCGAGACGACCGATGATATGCGACTGAAATTCAAACTATCTTGTCAAATTTTGCAAAAAATCGCTGAAATTGTCGCAGCACACCAAAATCTCAGGAGGTAGCTCCTCGAGCAATTTTCCACCACTTCTCATAGCGAGTGGGCAATTTTTATACTCCACAAAAAGTGTGGAGTATATAGCGTTTGTGCGCGAAACGCAGTAATTTCTAACGGATGGTGTTCGCGCGTGCAGCGGCCGATTTGCAAACGGTCTTTTGCGTTGGGTAGGCCTAGTGGGTGGGCAGGGTGGACACCAAACGGGGTCACGCTGCGGGACCCCGTTGGCGGGAAATTCAAAAATTTAAATTTTCAAAGTACTGAAAAATGGGTTGAGCAAGGTAGAACTCGAGAAAGTTGCATATAATGGTATATACTATCTTTTGATATGTTGTAGTACTCGATAGGGCCGAGGGTGCAAAAAAAAAATTGGAGCGCTGCGGGACCCATTTTGGCGCCAAATTTGAAAAATTCGCGAATTTTGGCCCCGGGTCGACTTTGACGGGCTGCTGTGCGAGCTAGGTAGCAGCTAGAGCGGCGAGACCACTCTTGTTGCTCCTTCTCAGATGTCCTCTATCGAATGAGCCATGAACGGAGAAAATCGGGCGAAACACAAAAAACTTTCTTACACTGCGACTTTTTCGACTCCGGGGTCGAAAATTGCGAATTTCGCATTTCGGCGTCTATAGCGCTCGAATGCGTTGCCGAATCGTTCCAAAAGTAGTTTCAAACGATTCTACGCTTAAATCTGGTCTAGAAAAGTGTTTTGGAAGAATTTTCGAAGCTACAGTATCCCTGCAGCGTCCGTTTGAATTGTGGGTGTCAAGTCAACTTCTGCGATATTATACTCGATTTCGGGGTTTTCGGGGGCGCTGATTACGAATTTGCCATTTGTTTAGCGCTTAGATGATGTTTGAACATAGTTATGACGAATTTGTATGCTACCGTACCCCAAGTGCAGAATTTCAGTTCCCGGAGTCCATAGGAAACTAGGGGTGTTGTATGCCGAATCTGGGGTATTTTGGGATGTAGATCACGAATCCAGCATTGCTATTGCGATGGGGGGTGCCAGGAGGCCAAAACAGCAGAGAAGTCACCATGCGTAGGAGTTCAAATTTGTGGAGTATACTGCGTCCCCCGGACGACTTGCCTGGTCAAATCGTGGTTTAAAGCAAAAGGCACCCGCGTAGCCATTGTATTTCACTTGCATTGGCACACCGTCAAAGGAATAAGGCACCAGTCTTTGGCGGATGAAGTCGCAGCCTCAAAATAACTCATTTGTAACAAAAAATTATACAAATTTGCACTATTTCCAAAAATTTACCCCCAATTTCTGCCATGGGGCACCTAACCCAGATCCATTCATCGCAATCTGCTATCAAATTTTGATGGAAATCCCTCATATGCGACTCGAAATCGCCAATTCTCAAAACGGCGCCGCAGGTAAATTCGAAATGGCCGTATAAAGATTGGTGCAATCCGCCCGGTTTGATGACGACTGATCGGTTGCTACCCCATAGATGGGCACGGTCTCCAGATCAGGGTTGGCAAATCCCAGGCCCAGTGCTAAATGATGTTTTGCGCAATTATATTCTGGGCCTTCAAAAGTGTCTCATGCACAATCATGTCCAAATTGTTCAAATCCAAATGCTGCAGGTGAAATTTTGCCCAAATTTATAGCACCGCAGACAAAATTTTGCCAAATTTCAAGTGCCGCAGGCAAAATTTTGCCAAATTTCAAGCGCCGCAGCCAAATTTTGCCGAATTTCAAGCACCACAGGCAAAATTTCAAGCGCCGCAGGCAAGATTTTGGCAAATTTCAAGTGCTGCAGGTGAAATTTGGGTCATTGCGGCACTACCTGTATATATTTTGACAGAAAATGAGCAAGGTTTTCAACTTCCATCATACGACATAGCACTTATGGCAATATCTGGCTGGCGGGGTGCTAAATGGTCAGGAACCGTATTGCTAAATGCTAAATCCCCTCGGATTTCAGGGTTGGATTTGCCAACCCTTGCCAACCCTGTGCCCATCTATGTGCTACCCCACAGGTTGTTGACTGGAATGGAAAGACATTACTGGTATGAAGCTTTTGACACAAAATAAATTGTATATTTCAATTTCTGTAACGTTAGGAATTCTCATCCCATACGGTGATCCAAGTTTCCAATGCCAGGAATGTTCAGTGGAATCGGTTTGTTTTAAAGCAATTTTGCAAATTGGACGCACTAAGACTAACAAAGACAGACACGCCACTACATACTGTGATTCCTCTCTTGAGCTTGCGACAAATGCAACCAACCTATGGTTAATTTTACTTAACAAACACCATTCGATTTGCCAATATTTCCACTAACCAGTTCTGTTCAACAAAAGTCCATGTTTCTCGTTCAATTTGGGTAGAATCACAGTTTTCGATGCGTTTTTATCTTCTAAATTAGTTTCTGTATCGTCTGGATTAGCACCATCCAAATATTGTCTACCCAACACGTGCAAATGCTGACTGCTGGGGTCCAGTTTGCACAAATAGCACTCGCGTGACACCTGTTAACAAAGTTGTATAATGGACGTCGGATTATAATTAAATCAATCCATACACTAAATGAAATAATTACAAATACGACATTGCAGTAACAACCGCAATAGCAATTTAAATGATATCACAATTAATAATAATTTACAATTACAAAATTAACATTGACAATAATATTGCAAATAAAAATATTAATAGTATATCAAAATGTATTACTAAATAATCAATATAATATCAATAAATTAAAACATTCACAAACAACAACGCTGCAAGTGCAACAACGCCAGTGCTCACTGTAAACTGAGCATTTAAAGAAATTCAATATCTTAGCACGCTAGGTACAATCCTGTGAAAATATACTTTGCTAATTAATTACCGTCAAATTAGCAAATAATACCAACTCACAGGCGACATTTTGTTCTTGTTGCTGAGTTTCATGGCTTCCCTCTCTTCGTCTGAGCTGTCCACAAACAAATCCGAAGAATTTTCATTTTGAATTTTTGCCATATTTTCATTGCTTTTGCCATAAAAACTTTCGGCGATTTTAGGCAGTGGCAACAGTGGGTGAGAAGCGTGTTCGTTGTCGCAGTATTTCTTTCGCTGAGGCCTGGGAACCTAAATTAATGATAATATAGTGGGTTATTAGATCGTAAAACTTGCCTAATCTTTTATTTCAAGCCAAAAACCCACCCTATAGCTGTTAACAATGTGCCTTTGGTCCTCCAGAGCTAAAGCTATGTCGAAATCTGCATTGTCATCACTGGATGCATTTTGTGGAACAAAACCCGATTGGTTTTTCGCGATCAATTTCAGTTGTTTTCTGGCAGTGTCAGAAATCGCCTTGCGCTGGAAAATTTTTTACGATTTACCCAAAAACGGTACAACAAGCTGTTTTAAAAAAGTTGAGTTGTTTTATTAATACAGAGTGGTTTGTGAGTGTTTTAAAGTGGAAGAGTAAAAGAGTGGATACTTTTGTAAAGTATTTCGAAGCCTTTCCGATATGACGCGCGCCCGCCCGGAGTCCACTATTCATGCGCTACTTCTGACACGCTCCTTTCTGAGGGGTTCTTGCAGGGCAACATTGTGATCGCCCGGGATTGTTTTTTGAGCAAGACACACGCATTTCTGAGCGGTTGTTGCAGGGCAACATTGGGATCGCCCGGGATTAATTTATTTAGCAGACAAAGTTGTTCGTAAGACAAGGGTTTAAAAAACAAAAGTATTTCTTTAGGAATGACCGTTCAACAACTGCCTCAACGTAAGCTTTCAAATGGTCGAACGAATGCCGCTCTACAACGTAAGACGAGCGAGTTAGGGCCGATTTGCTGCTTGAACCTTTGGGTTACTGTAGCTCGCGAAATTCAAAATTTCGAATCTTGACTTCTCTTAACGGAATAATCAGTTTGCCGAAACCTATTCAACAAACTCAAGATCGTCTCTCTACGACGGAAGACGAGCGAGTTAGAGAAGTTTTGCGCTCTGAATATTTGGGTTACTGTAGCTCGCGATATTCAAACTTTTGAGTTTTGACCAATAGAAGAACAAATGATCAGTGAGTCAAGAGCTATCCAGCAACTCAAGATCGTCTCTCTACGACGCACGCTGAGCGAGTTAGAACGATTTCTATGCCAAAAACGCGAGAATGTCGCTTTTCGTGGTGCGTGTTTGCGTAATTAACAAAATTTTTATGCCAAGTGAAAGAGCACGTCAAGACGTTTTAGTTGACCTATCGCACGCCGCTCTACGAGCGTGTTGGAGCCATTTTGCGTTTTGGACCTTCCGGTTACTGTAGCGCGCGCAATTCAAACTTTTGAATTTCGACTTCTCTTAGCGGAATTATCAGTGTGCCGAACCCTACTCAACGAACTCAAGATCGTCTCTTTATGACGGATGACGAGCGAGTTAGATAATTTTTGCGTTTTAAACCTTTGAGTTACTGTAGCTCCCGAAATTCAAACTTTTGAGTTTCGACCAATAGAAGAACAAATGATCAGTGAGTCGGGAGCTATCCAACCAACCCAAGACCGTGCCCGTACGACGCACGCTGAGCGAGCTAGAGCGATTTCTGCGTTAAAAACGCGAGAATGTCGCTTTTCGTGGTGCGTGTTTGCGTAATTAAGAAAATTTGTAATGCCAAACGAAAGAGCACGTCGAGACCTTTTAGTTGACCTATCGCACGCCGCTCTACGACGTACGACGAGCGAGTAATAGCCGTTTTCAGTTTAAACCTTCGGGTTACTGTAGCGCGCGCAATTCAAACTTTGAATTTCGAAGTCTCTTAGCGACATTACCAGTGAGTCGAGACCTTTCCGTAGAGCCCAAGATCTCCTTCCTACGACGTTCCAACGCCGAGATCTGAGAGCGTGACGAACGAACGGACGCACGCACGCACGCACGCACGATAAGCTCTCGTAGGGGTTCGCCCGGCTGAGGCCGGGCGAAAAAACACATTGTATCAAAATACTACAAATCGCAATAGGACGAGCACACGCAAAGTACTACACACACACTACAAACTACATAAAAATAACACAAATTACAAATATTTCACAAAATTTTACAAAACTTCACAAAATTTACAATTTAGAATTACAGTTAAAATAGAACAAAACAACGTCAAAAACACCCACCCTCCATACAGAGTTGCACACAACTGCGTTAGCGGGGCAAACTTTCAAGTGTTTCCACATCAATCGTCTCTGTACAGTGTGCACACAGCCGTTGCAACGATTGATACAGTTCACTTCCAAATAGGCGCACAATTCGTAGTGATCAGACAGTTTACACGAGTGGAAGAAATAATTGCACCGCTTGCTGATTGGACAACTGATGAGGGGGCAACCTGGAAAGAGAAATATTAAGAAATCACTAAAATTGTGCACAAAACAATTTTGAAAAATTGAAGCTTTCTGTAACTTTGGCACGAAATATTGTAGTAACAACAACAATAACAAACTTCTGAAATGCCTTTGTGCAAATGAAAATGTGTACCTAACTATGCACAGAGCAAATACTTAACTTCACAAACGTGAAGAATTGCCTACGCCTGCACAAAATTTGCGTTTATTTTAGAGTATGACTCACCCAGTTGCTCATCGGAAAACACGCATTGCGACACCGAAATACAGGCGTCACAATGCGAGTGGTCGTCCAATTCCATTGCACCTTTTGTCACAAACGTAAAAATTTGTACATCGTAGGCAGAGCTGACACAAAATCAGAAATTCCAATTTGTAATCGACGCATTTGAGTGAAAAGATACACCAAAAGACTCGGCAATATTGGTTTATTAGCGTCACAAAAACACGCCACACAGATAATACCGTAACGTCTTCAATAAGCCAACCAGTGTAGAACTGCAAAATCGATACAACGACTGCCATAAGCAATCATTTGAAGCGTTGAAACACTTCACGGCATTTCTAAACTCAGCTCAGGCTTATTGGAGACAATACGGTAATAACACAAATTTAAAAATTGTTTGAATACAATCGTCAGACACACATGGAAGATCACAGCGGGTGGGCGCGACAGGTAGAAATGGCAATTTCGGAAAATTTTGTGATGCTTTCGTAACTCAAATCGGTAGATTACAAAAATTTTGGGTGCCATACAAAACCATTCACAACGGCAAGCTGCCTCAAATCAGCAAACTGCGCACAATTTTCAAGCAAAATTCATCAGATTTTCTCGTAATCTTCCTCTTCTTTAGGCAGTTCGTTTGCAGGGCCGCCCAAAAACTCCTCCAAAGCGTTTCTGGCAGCGTTCGAATCTGAAAAAACGCAAAATTTGCATCATTTTGAACAAAATGCTGCATAACTCTGTGTTGACGCGAATTCATCTCAAACACACGCGTGATACGGTGCGTGTTGCGTGTTTCATGTGATTGAAGTCACATATAAGCGCTTCAAGTTCGCGTTTTGCGTATTTTATGTTCGTGTTACGTGCTTTGATGCGTGTTGCGCGTATTTTCCAAGTACACACGCACCGGCCGTCGTCTCGCCCCCTTTCGCTTTGCGTTTCTTTTTCTTGGCTTTGTCTTCGGATTTTCCTTTCTTTTCTTTCTTGCCCTTTTTCGTCTGAAATTGTTACAATCTGGTACTGTTTTAAAAATATATATAAAAATAATCATTCGTACCTTTTTAGGCGTCCCTTCTTTCTCGGGACTCAAATCTTCGGAATTCAAAATTTCCGCATTTTCAGAATTATTCTCGAATTTGTCCAATCCAGTAAAAACCTCCTTTTCCTTCTTTTTCTTTTTGCTCGGTGACTTTTTGGAAGTAGCTGAAGTTTCCATTAAAATTTCTTCGGAAATTTACACATGAGATCAGCATAGATCAATAATGAAATGAGTGCAAAAATCTTCTCACTAAAATTTCTCAGTTATCCGCTAATAGAAAATACGCATGCGATGCAACGCACAAATAAGCCCACCGAAAAACAAAATTTCCAACATATAAATTATAAAGAATATTAGCAAATTCATTAAAAAAACAATTCCAAAATATTAAAACAATTCCAAAATTGTTTCAAACTCAAAACGAAATTTAAAACTAAATAAAATTTCAAATTCCAAAACTACAGTACCTTTGTCCGGCAAGCTATCCTGTTGTGACACATCCTCAGTCCCACTGGAGTCGGTGTCTACTGGTACTGAAGCGACTAAGGGATTCGTATTCTCTTCCTCTAAGCTCGCCTGCTTCACTGGGGTTTTGGGCTTCTGAAATTGATACGAAAATAATCAAAATCGAATGTAAATTACTGGCAAGAATATAGCACAACTCAACTTGGTATACTACAGTTAAACCTCCAACAAGCGACCTGGTCGCTTATTAGAGGGGGGTCGCTTATTAGAGGGGGCCGCTTATTCGAGGGGGTCGGTTATTGGAGATTTTACAGTAAACCCACCAATTCGCTAGTAGGACTAGCCAGCGGACTATTGGGTCCCTCCAACCACGCGTCCAAATCCTCGGCTGTTATGGAAGTGGGTAAATTAGCGGTATTTTCTGTATTTTGCGCGTTTTCGTCGTCGCCGCCGATTTTCGACTCGTCCGGGCTTTCCAGCGGAAGCTTGAATGCTGAAACAAGGTGTGACGAAGTTATGGGGTGGGGGGGGGGGGGGGTGGGAGGGGAGGGAGGGGAGGGAGGGAGGGAGAGGGAGGGAGGGAGGGAAGGAGGGAGGGAGGTGACGACAACTACTAAATGCACAAAACTGCAAATTTTCGCCACGATCGCACAAATAACCCAACAACTGACCCATTGGGGTTTCCTGCGAAGCCGACAATGGAACAGGGGGCAAATGACGCGTGATATCTTGCTTGGAGTCCTGTTCGTGCGTCACGGGGTCGAAATCTTCCTCGTGCGTTGCTACATTCGTCCTAGGAAGAAAATTATGATGATGAACAGTACAAGTAATGCAATTACTGAACAAAACTACAAAAGAAATCCAAAATACCGTAGTCCTAATATTCTACCGTGATCCCAAAATTGTACCGTAATCCAAAAATACCTCTGATGCGTCTCCTCATCGCTTGAGTAGAAATTATCACCTGCATTAGCAGAATTGTGGCTATTTTGACCCTGTGATTTTACAGTATTTTCCTTGGAGTCCATTTTGATGGGCGCCACGCCAAATAGCGCTTCCGATGGCTCGGCGCTGAAATTAGTGAAATTTGTTAAAATCGCAAAATTCCTTATATTTAAAAAAAACGTTGCACAATTGCGCCCACATTCTGGCTGCCGATGAACTTTTGGACGGCGATGTACCGTTTTCAGCCGCGGCACTAGTTTCGCCTGAATTTAGGTAACAAAACTAGGTAAAATAGCACAGAAATCGATAAGTCCGACGCAAATACTGGCCGTAGAAAACGAACAAAAAAGAAGCAGGGGCATAATCCAGCAAAATCCCACAAAAAATAAAAAACTGGTTACTGTATCACATACCGTTTTCCTCCCCCTCCTGTTTCACACCCTGTAGCCCTACAGCTTCGGCTTGTTCCCTCCTTCTTCTCGAGAGATTGTCGATGAAACTGCAAAATTGCGCCAATTTTCGAATTTTCAAAATTCAAAAATTCAAATTTGGCGCGCTCACAGGTCGTAGTTCGCGTCCGCAGTCTCTTCCCAGAGGTCTAATTCCTCATAAGTAAGCTCGATTTCCCTTTTGTTTGTCACCAATTGATTGTGCAGCGTTTCACGCTGAAATTTTGTGACATTTTAACGCAAAATTGCATATTTGCAGACAATAGCGCACAATACAGCACACACTTGTAGAAAGAGAAATGGCACGTTGAAAAAGGTGTAGATAAATCTCAGCCCGAAACCGTTGCGCATTGAAGACTCGGCGTAGCGGACCTAAATTGCGTCAAAATAATTATTTTTGAAAAATTTTTGCCGAAACAACAAAAATTGCCTACCTCTGCCATTGGTTGATTGTCGCTGGGCGGATCCCTGAAACGGATAATGCTATAACATATTCAAAAATAGTTCACAGAAAGCAAGGGTGTACTGCATGTAAGCGATGTCATCAAACTTACGTGACCAAATAAGTACAATTTTGCGTCTACACAGCATTCGTTCGGCAGCGCCATATAATTTCGTAATTTCACACAAAATCACCGATTTCACAAATTGTGTAGAAAATCCACTCAAAACCCCAACAAACACTCCATAATACCTCGCATAACTCTCCACGAAACTCCTAGCCTTGTCCTCAGTGACCTGCCTATGATGGCCCATATCCCTTCTATTGGCCAGAATCAACACTGGAATGGTCGATGGCACTTTCTCTAATTCCCTCTCCACGTAGTCCCAAGTCCTGTGGGTGTAAAAATTTGAGAGAAAGTTTTTAAATAGCCAAAAAAATTTTATTTTGAAAAAATTCAAAAAGTAGATTTTCCAGATTTCCAAACGATTCCGCGTTTAAAACTCGAAATTTATATCGTACACCACACACTGCTCAACGGTTGATAGAGTGCATGCGTTCGTCTGTGTGTAACACTCACTGACCACTGTTTCGTCATGTCGAACATAAGGATGACACCGTGAGTTCCTTTGTAGACGTCCACAAACCGAGCGTCGCACACGGCGTCTTCGTACTAAAAATTTGAAACGTTAGTACCAGGCAAGTCGTCCGGGGGACGCAGTATACTCCACAAATTTGAACTCCTACGCACGGTGACTCCTCTGCTGCTGTGGCCTCCTGGCACTTCCAATCGCAAAAACAATGCCTAATTCGTGATCTACATCCCAGAATACCGCAGAATCGACATACAACACCCCTAACTTTCTATGGACTCGCAGAACCAAAATTCTGCACTTGGGGTACGGTAGCATGCGAATTCGTCATAGGTACGCTTAAACATCATCTAAACGCTAAACGAATGCCAAATTCGTAATCAGCGCCCCCGAAAACCCCGAAATCGAGTATAATATCGCGAAAGTCGACCCGACACCCAATATTCAAATGGACGCGGCAGGGCTACTGTAGCTCTGCAAATTTGCCAAAAACACTTTTCTGGACCAGATTTCAACGTAGAATCGTTTAAAACCACTTTTGAACCGATTCGGCAACGCATTCGAGCGCCACAGACGCCGTAACGCGATAATCGCAATTTTCGACCCCGGAGTCAAAAAAGTTGCGGGAGAATAACTTTTTTGTGTTTCGACCGATTTTCTTCGTTCATGGCTCATTCGATAGAGGACATCTGGGAAGGAGCACCAAAAGCGGTCTCGCCGCTCTAGCTGCTACCTAGCCCGCACAGCAGCCCGTCAAAGTCGGAAAAGAACCAAAAATCGCGAATTTTTCAAATTTGGCGCCAAAATGGGTCCCGCAGCGACCCAATTCTTTTTTTGCGTGTTCGGCACTATCGAGGGCTACAACATATCAAAAGATAGTATATACCATTATATGCAACTTTTTCGAGTTCTACCCTGTGTAACCCATTTTTCAGTACTTTGAAAATTTAAATTTCTGAATTTCCCGCCAACGTGGTCCCGGAGCGTGACCCCATATGTCGTGCAGATTGCCCACCCACTAGGCCTACCCAACGCAAAAGACCGCTTGGAAATCGGCCGCTTCGCGCGCGAACGCCGTTGACTGTAATTTTCTGCGTTTCGCGCACAAACGCTATATACTCCACACTTTTTTGTGGAGTATAAAAAAGTACATCAAAATAGCTAACATTACCCATGCAAAAGTAAAGTACCGAAGATTACATCTGTAAGCAAAGCCTTCCTGAAAGTTGCAAACTGCATAATTCTTGAGTTAATCCAGCGGGTTGCACCAAAATAACACTACGAGGCAATGTGACACAAATTGTCACAAAATACTCCAAATTTTCGATTTCGTTCTAAATAGTGACAGCACAGTGGAGCCTACTCCAAAACACCACCACAGCCACAACAAAACGTCCAATATTTCTCAACAAGTCCATAGGTGGGATTGCTCCCGATGATACGGGGGGGGGGGGGGGGGTTAGACCGAGATTGGGGGGGGTGGGGGGGGGGGGGTAAGAACAAGAAATAGGCAAAAATGCCTAAAAACTGTCAAAAACGCGTCGTTTGCTTAATTTTGACGCAAGTCTTACCAAAATGACTCAATATTGCTTTAAAATAGCGCCGCAGGCGAAAATTTTTGCAAATTTTAAGTCGATTTTGGGGAAATTTCCCGATTTTTAGTGGGGGGGGGGGGGGTAGTTGGAATCTCGGCTAGTGAGGAGGCGGAGGGGGGGGGGGGGGCGGAGGGATAACAAGAATCTCGTCTTGATGGCCGCTGGTAGGGGGGGGGGGGAGTGAACCCCCCCCCCCCACTCGCACCTATGAACAAGTCGTACCAAAACACCACACTCACCTCATAATCCTCGGCATTTTGGCTTTCCATTTTCAGGCCGGGCGGTTTCTTGCGCTTCTTCCTAGACTGATCCACCACATCCCACACTTCCACTTTCACTACGTCGTCTGTCGCTCTGTAGTTCCACTGGATACTGCACACCTGAATTGGGAAATGGTACAGGGTGGGTATTGTGCAATTTGGATGCGCTTTGAAAGAGACGAAAGAATTAGTGTGTGCGAGCGTATCGCACACTATGCCGTACCGCAACGCACGCAACTACCATACCGCCGCAAGATAGTGGTGCGGTACTGCGTCGCATTACATACACTACATGCTATATTTGGCATATCATACGCTCTTTACACTAGGTAGGGCGGCATTGTCAATACCGCTGCACACTACGCTTACCGCACACTAACAACCTGTATCTCTTCCGTGGGCTCGTAGTCCTCACTGAATTTCTGTCCCTGCATACGGCGTAGTAGACAGCTTTTGCCCACGTTGCGGTCCCCTCGCACCACTATGCGCACTGAAATTACGCATGGATTCTTGCGAAAAACACGCATAGAAATGTAAAGCCGAACTGATATGAGCAACGGTATTCAAATAGGGAGTAAAACGTGCCTACTGTACAAAATACGCGCGGAATCCAAACACGCGCGGAACGATAAATACGCACCGATTTACAAATCGATCGAACTTTCCAATGCCTAGAAAATAACACGCAACACGCACAGCAATAAACGCAAGACGAACTCACTATTATATTGTATTCCCCTGGCGAACTTTCTCTGCAGTTGCGCATCCATACTCGTAACCCCAGATGGCATGGCCTCTTTATTCTTATTAGTCGCCCCACTTGGGGAGGAATTTTTGGACCCGCCGCCGAAAATTTTTCGAAATGCCGCCGCCATTTTGAGCCTAATTCTTTTGGCGAATTTGACACAAAATGTCTCGATTTGAGGCTCATTGTAAAGTATTAATCGCCCAAAAACGAAACAAACACAAATTGCATAAAAATGCCACAAAACGTTTATTCCCGACAACTTACACACGATTTTCACCGAAAGGCGAACGACCGCACTTGGTACATGCCCTTAGGCCACCTAATCTGCTTTCGCTCCATCAAAAGTGTCAAATGCGCTTTTTCCGCCAAATTCAAAATCATTTCCCGAGATCGGGTGTAGGAATTGTCTTCGGCGTCGAAATCTTTCTTGTCTTTTGTAGCGGTGAGATTCTCCTTGATTACGACGACGCCGTTGCGTTTTAGGGAGGGCTGAAATATAGAATTTGAAAATATACTCCTCCCTCCCTCACTTCCAATTTTAGAAAATTTTTGCCCAGAACGGATCAAATTTGCACGAGAGGCGCTGTACTTCTGTCAATTAGTGAATTTTTGCCCTTTCATTCAGTCTTCCGTAGATTTTCAATCAAAATCAAGCAGTTTTGATAGTGGAGCATTGTTGACAAAAATTGACTTCCTTTTTGGCACTCCGCTTTGCAAAAGCAGGAGTGCTATAGGGGGCGTCGGATTGAACAGAATCATCTTAACAGCTTTTCTCGCGCTACACAAATCGGATCGCCAAGCGGTTTTTTGCGTTAGATAGGTTGAGTCGACGCGCAGGGTGGACAAGAAACTAGAAAATTCCGGTAGTGGAAGAATTTTGCGAAAATTCAAAAATTCGAATTTTTACTAAGTAAAAAAAAAACATCAGGGCATAACTTGCGCAAAAGTGGGCCGATTTTGGTGATTTTTGGATATGTTGTAGGCCCTTGGACCCTCTAGGCGGCACCGCCAGAAAGGGCTCCCTAGATGGTCCGACGCGGGAGTACGGTAGAAAATTTGAATTTTCAAAATTTTTTCCGACCTTTAAAAAATCGTAACTCGAGTTTGCGACGGTGGATCCTCGCCAAGTTTTAACTTGTCCGAGAACACTATATTACCTTTCATTCGAGACCAAAACCGCCCAGATTGCTTGTGCCGTTCTTCAGATACGCTGTGCCAAAAGTGCCGGGTCTCTAACGGAAATTTCGGATTTTCGACTTTGGGTGGAGATTTGGCTTGGAAAGCGTGCCTTTAGCGGTAAATTGACAATCGCAACGTGTTCTACGTCAAAAGTTGGTCTAGACAAAGTGTCTTGACTATTTTGAGCTGCTGTACCCCGGCCGCGCCGAATTTTTGAATCCCGGGGCCAAATTTTTGAAATTGAGGTTTTACTTGTATCGGGGGTTTTTGACGACGCTGAACACGAATCCGGTGTTTGTTTTGCGATTTGGGACGCCTTTATCCTGATTTTGGCGCCCGGCGGGCCAAAAATTGGGTTCATTAGGTCAAAATTTCAAAATTGAGTTGACAGTTGTTTCTGGGGTATTCGGCAGTGCTGAACGCGAATCCGGCGTTTGTTTTGCGTTTTGCGTTTCATTTAGCCTGCTTTGGGCGTCAGAACACGTCCCAAACATGTCCAAACTTGACCGAACATGTTCAAACTTGTCCAAGTATGTCCAAACATGTCCAAACTTGTCCAAACTTGTTCGAACATTGTCGGCGACACTGAACACGAGCCTGGCGTTTCCGTGAAGGATTATTACCGAGTAGTGAGACGAGCGACCAGTCTACTGTCCTTCGAAACAAGCGGAGTGCCACCCTGAAGGTCTCCTTCAGCGTTAAACTAGTTGCACTTTTGGCAAATTCTATTACTCTCTCTACCTATCTTCAAACTCCTACCTCAACCCCTCCCCTTCCCCTCCCCCACTATTATATTTTACAAAATAGCACATATCTACACACGCAAATTTCAGCAAATTTTACCTTACCTTGCATCTCTCCAGAAATGCCACTAAATCGTCGTCCGTCAAATAGCCGCACACCCACTGAATCCAAACGACGTCATATTTTCCGATTTCCGGCACAAAATTTTGAAGACCGCTGCAGTATTTCTGGCCGATTTTGGCCTCTGTTTCCTTGCCCAGGTATTCTAAAAATAATACGAACTATACAAATTCAATTTGAATTGAATTAGAAAAATTTAAATACCGGCGGATTTGTCCACAAATCCCTTCGTGCAATCCACCATATCGACCGTGTCAAAATGAGGCACCAGTGTGAATTTAGCGACGCGCCCTATTCCGGAACCGCAGTCCAAAACGCGAGAATTTCCCACGGAATACTGTAACGAAAATAGCAAATAATAGTGCTGTATACTTGTTCGATTTCAGAAATAGTGCCCATACTTTAGAGAATAGCGCTCGCAAAAAGGTGCTCGAGTCTTTGACGTCAATAGTGGACAAATGCGAAAATCCTCCCAACATTCCGTCTTCCGACGCGTCGATATTTTCCCAGTACTTTTGCGATTCCTAAACATTGCTAGGCAAAGTCATGAAATTTCACACAACACGCAAACAAAGTTGTGCAAAGTGCAAGAAGTAAGCACCTCATAGATAGGGGTCTGCTCGCAATTTTCGTCCCTATCAGTGGAAGAAGATTCGGCGTTTTCTGGGTCAATGCCGCACAAACTCTCGTCGTCGCAATTCGCCATTTGTGGGGCGACGATAAAACTGTAACACTTCGGCTTCTGCGTTAAATCCCCGCTGTGTGAATCTTCGTCCAAACTTTTAGTAGTCGCGATTCCAAAGGTTTTATCATGTACCGTGCTGCGAGTGCCATAAAGGCCGTTATTGCGTCTTAGATGGAACAGAAAATCTGCTGACCATCTATGACGTAGTCGTAAAGTGGGTGACAATTATGTTTGTAAATTTTTTAAAACACTCTATGACTTTGCATTGACGCTCTCCATAGTGCCGAAAATATATGCAGCAGTCTACAGTCTGTAAACGCAACACTTTGACACGGTGCTTCAAGTTTTCCAACGCGGCACCGAGCGTTCCGTGATGTGTGATGTTATGACGCGTGATTACGATGTTGAACGTTGTAACGTTATGTGAACCATTCAGTGCGAAATACGAAGGCATAACAACGCAGAACATCGTTTGGTGTGATATACCCTTATCGCGCACGAGCCATACAAGTCTAATCATATCGCACAATCTTTCTCGACAGTTTATAGTAAGGTAGCAGAGATGGATTGGATACCTAACGTAGTGGAGACTGCGTAGTGCTTGCTTGTGCACCTATCCAAGGCTAAGTAGTGACTGAGACAGTCTGATGCGTGTCGCTTCTACGCAGGTCGAGCACGACGTGGTCACACCAGTGGAGAGTTCACTACCACAGCGGCCGAGCCGAACAGCTGGTACGGAAGAGTGGCGTTGGTGACGACGTTCCACTGGTCGGTCCTGGGGTCCCAACGCTCGATGGGCTCCACTGGTTGGTGTCTCGTCGTGTAGCCGCCCAGAACAAAGAGGCTTCCGCGGAAGTTTACCATGCTCAGCGAGGCGCGCCCAACTCCCATTGCTGCGAATGGACGCCAGCGGCCGGAGGACACGTCGTAGAGCTCGCAGCTCTGATGCGTGATCCTGGAAACCCCGTTGCACAGAGTACAACCTACTGTATCTCTCAAGTTTCTCCACATACTCTGGAACGCTTGATACACGCACGAAATACAGAGGCTCGACGCAAGGGATAGTGTATGCTGCTGTGTTGTGCAACGGGCTTTCCTTCTCGGTGAGAAGGGAGAAGTTCTTGTAGCAATAACCTCCGCAGACGACGATCGAATGCCGGCCTTCCAGCATCAGGAGCGCGGAGGCGGCGCTCCATCGGTCGACGCTCATACTGCTGTTGGTTGGAGCTGACCAACTTCTGTTTACCGTGTCGTAGAGTAACAGGGACACCGCCTCCCACTTGGCCTGCCATTGGAAAGCGCTGTTGCAATTTTATAGCGTGTATGTGCTTCGATATGTCTCTGCTGTGCAACGCCAGTATACTACAAGAAGAAGGAGACGGAGAATAATTCACCCTTCGCCGTTGGGACAAGAAACGCGTTGCGATCCTTTCTGAGCCTGTGCCTTTCGCTACACTGAACCGATTTTCACAATCTTATTATGATAAAGTCCTTTACTGTACCAAATTGCAACCAATTCCGTTTCTTTAAGCCCGAGAAATAAATATCGTGACAATGAGAAGTGGTGCGCGCGCTGCTTGGATGGAAGAAGGAAGAAAGAAGAAGGAGGCTTCTGACTGGGGGTGGGACGGTCTACTTAAAAGACTACGGAAACTGCAAAGATAAGTATAACATACCTGCCCAAACTTTCCGATAGTGATGCCTCCAACGAGGTAGACGCGGTGGTCAACAAAGATGCTACTGTGGCGTTCGATTGAAAACCCAGAGAAGCCCAGCGTCGCCCACTTCATTTCGGCGATATTCAGAGTTTCGCAGTTAGCAGGACTGAGAGTGCCGCCGCACAGGTACACCAAATTGCCTGAAACAAAAGTTGCGCAACATGAATATTTGTTACAAGCATGCTTCGTTGGGTAAAGGGGGGGGGGGGGGGGGTGGGACTGCAGAATGACCTGCACCTATGTACGTGTCAGGCGCCAACCGGCTTGGGGAAGAAAGGTGGAGGATTGATGGATAATTATGGCACCTTGGGGAAAGCTGGAAGGGGGGGGGGGGGAGGGAGAACGGGAAAGGGAGAAAGTCAAAGGTTTGGCCTACAAGAAGTATGGATAGGGGGAGGGAAGGCAGGGAGCACCTTGTGGAGGGGGGGGGGGGGTGGAGAAAGCAATTCAAAGACCTTTATGAACGTTTGGAAGAGATTCGCCTGTTTAGGCTTGGAAAGCTTCTAAGACCAACTCCACTCCTCCATTCGCGCCAATTCACCCACCCACGACGCAGGAGCTGGCGAAGAGTCCGTGGTAGTAAATGGTCGGGGGCCAGGGGACGACGGTGGCCGCCCGAAGGTCGACCATCTCCGTGCTGGTGGTCCAGACGCCCTCTCCCTCCACGATAGTTTGATTAAGCCGGTAAATTAATCAAGTAATACATAACATACCTAATTAATTTATTTATTGCAAGTAACATACCTCCGCCTCGCCACCCATCACCAGCACCCGGGTCTCGTCCAGGGGGGGGGCCGCACTTCCTCAGCTGCAGTTGACTTTGGAGAGGGCGAAAATGTGCCACCCCCGCCGATTTCGCGCCGATAGGAATTTTTTTGTGGGACCTTTTGACATATATGTAAAAAAGGTCGAAATTTCATATTCCGGCGTTATTTTCACTCTAGCGGGTCACAATTTTGAGTTTTCAGCGAAAAACCGGAAAATCGAAAATTTCGTCGTTTTTGGCGCACTTTTCAAAGGCGTATATCTCGAGATTGGGACCAGCTAAAGTGATGCGGTTTCTTTTCGCGAATTGCCCGTTGTCCGTTCTACAACTTTGTTTAAGATCACATCTTCCTGTCTTGTACCGTTCTTGCGCAATAAGTTGCTCTTCTGTCCAAAACCCGTTTTTCGAGCGATTTTTGTCGAAACTTTTTTTCTTTCCGGCGCCGTATCTCGCCAACGAGAAACGATTGGGGGTCGGTCGCGGCAGCGATTGAAAGGCCAAAGTGTCCTCTACTAAACGCCGCAAGAACCGGGTCTCCACCCTGTACACACACCGACATCGAGATTCAAAAGCTGTCGCTAGTCGGCGACTAGGCGCCGATGGCCATTTACAAAAATGTCCGTAAAAAACGAACAAAAGCGAAATTCATAAATCTGTGAGACAGAAAGTTGCCCAACCCATGGGTGATGCATACTGCCAAGTGGCGTCGAGAAATTCAAAATTTTGAAGGCTGCGCACGGAGCGGTTTGAAAGTTTCGCCATGCGCCGCCGCACGGGGAGAGAAGGCTACTTGGATTCTCTATCGTGCTGCCATAACCCACACGGCTTCGACGCTGGGCCACCTGCAGTACCTAGGTAGGCTAATATTCGGCCC